>JAQNCA010000027.1:12562321-12584185 GCA_029783725.1 Acanthurus tractus
AATAAAATAAATTTTTTTTTTCGTGAACACAAAGATCAACTTTTCATTAAAAAAAAAAAACATTTTATTTTTCACCAATCCAAACATGCGTACATGAAAAAGCATGTATATTAAGTTGCTCTGATAGAAGTTCTGTAACTTCAGCAGAAGTATTACATTGCAACACCATAGTGTGAGAACTGACACACTCAAAATTCTATTCAAAGCACATCAAAGATGTACATTGCAGTAGTATTTTAAATGTAGTATCAGCAGTAAAATTATGCAATATGAATTACTAATGAATTTTATAACATTGTGTCTTTTATTACTGATGCATAAATGTTTACACAAAATTTTATTGTTGGAGGCCTACCCCTCACTTATATGGAAGGAGGTTTAAAAAAAGTTTAAAAATATATCATATTTTAATTCTAGATTTGTTTTTCAACGAACAAAGTAAAATGTGAATTATTTCCCTCTGAAATGTGATTTATATTTAGTTTTAACAAATGGGTAATCAAGAAGAAACAAAAGACTCAAGTCAATTCAAGTATTGGCTGACCCAAATAAAGATCTAATTTATTGCAAAAGTAAATGCACCTAATCAGTATTCAATGCTTTATTTAGCAAGGGTCATTTATGATACACATCTAAGTGAAATGCTTTGTGTTTTTTGGGTTGCCTCTTCATATTTAATGCATAATCTCTTAAGACTGAAAGGGAACTGTTTTGTAATTTATTATAATTGTGTCATGATGGTGCATCCGCCGTGAAATTTCCCTGCTGGCTTTCCTGAGAGCCACCTGGATTGATTTAAGCAAATTGAAAAATTTATTTCTCTGGACAAGGTGTTTCCTGTGGCGATAGCTTTCATCCCAGTCAAATTAATTTGGCTGAATTGAGGGTTGATTTAAAGACAAAACAGTATTGGATCAGACGTTTTGCTAAACTCCTGTTGGTCATAATCAGCGGTTGGAGAGGACAACCTGAATGGAGGTCTTGTCCTGTTCCCAGGAGCTTCGGAAACACTTCATCTGTGTTCCACCACGTCTCTCTCATGAGTCAGAGGGTCCACCACAGGCCAAGAGCAATTACTAACATGCCAAAAATGACAGCTTCAACTTCGTAAGCATTGATTGTAGAGATGGAAAATTAGGCTTAAAAATCATGCTTTTTTTCATTTGTCGTTTTTCATTTACCCTTCCACTTGCTTTGCTTTCCACTTCATTAGTTTTTTGATAATCAATTCATGATGTGAGTGTGTCTTTACTTAAAGAAACTGAAAGCAGTTAGATTAGTATGATGAAACATGTCTAAAATCAACATATCACAAACGGTTTTTAATCAGAATGGCTGAATCATATCAGTTATGAAGTTTTGGCTCATTTGTCCTCCTCTAATCTCTTGCCATTTAGCTTGACTGCAGTAGTTTGGACATAATCATCATCAGTCATTTGCAACCATCATCAGTACAATTGCATTTGAATAAATGTGATGAATCTGAAGTGAGCAACAAAGAAAATAATGTGGATTTATTCAGATTAACTTTAGCTGCTCTGTGACAATTTATATGTACCAGTTACTGCACATAATGGCTTAACTGTTTTATTTATGTTTTTTGCTTGTTTGTATTTTGGCACTGTTTTTCTCCCTCTTTTTTTGTTTTGAGGGTAATTTTGTATTTTATAATTTATGCAAACATGACTCTCAAATGACGTTATTTCTCCTTGTTTTAAAAATTGAGTCATTTGAGTGAATAGGACTATTTGTGTCCTTGACCTTTTGACGTTAGGAAAACTCCAGACATCAGACTAAAGCTCCGCTCACAATGTAAGTATTACAAGTCGCCACATATTTAGAGTCGCTTCACTCTGTGCTTAAAGACTAATTATCTTTCAAATACACTTTATTTATCACCCTCAATGATCCTAGGGATTCTGAAAGTAAGGGCGAGTCACTGTATACTGTGTCTATTCAGCAAGGATGGAAACAATTAAGGCCTGCAATGCTTTTTAATTATGTTGTACAAACCTTGAATCTCTTCCAGGCAGCTTTGAACCTTTTCCAGTTTGTCACTTCCCCACACCTCTTGCTTTCATTCACTCTCACTCTCTTTTTCGCTATTTCTGTAATACTGAGAACTGCAATGTCACAAGGTTCTGAGATGTTAGACTGCAATGAAATGGGAGATCGTTAATTAATGAAACTGCTTGTTTATGCTTTATTTCTCATCTCCTCTGTCACTTGTTCCTGTAGTTGTCACCTGTTGTTGGGGAATCCTGCTACCTCCTTTGACCACTCTGGGGCCACAGACACAACTGATTCTGCTAAGTGAGTTGATTTACAACGTAGAGGCCTCTGATGACCCGAATTTGATGGCTTGTCCCTTTTGTCCTGCAGTGAGATGGAAAACTCTGTAGAGCAACATATTTATGATCAAACCGCCCCTCATTACACTGCAACCCCGTAGAGGAGCCTTTTGTTCATCTACTTTGGCCACACTAAGTACATCAACCAGAAAGTATAACTGACTGTGGCGTCTGTGCATGTGTATACAATGTGTGCATCCTTGTGTTTGTGTAGTTTGTGTAGTCATGTCTTGCTGTCAAAGCTTTTGAAAGGCCCTTCAAAACTGTAGATTAAACGACTGTAAAAAAAAATGGTGTTAGACCGCAGGACAGAAATGTAAGAAAAAGAGGAAAAAGTCTTCGACTCCTGTCTCTGTTTTACTCAATCCTGGTCACGGCCCTCCTCCTGCCAGGCACGCTGGAAAGGCACAAAGTGCTTGGTCTTGGAATGAAATATCTGGCCATTAGACAATATTTCCCCCTCTTCTACTCTTCTGAACCACCCCTAACCCAATATGAACACCGACAGGGACTCAAAGAGCTGCATGACTGCACGTCCCAACAATGAGGCCACACAAAAAACACCAACTCAGCAGAACTGGGCATCCGTTTCTCAGGCGTTTAAGCATGCAATTATGCTCCCCTCCACTCCCCACTTCATAATCAGGATCGGGGGAGTACAACGTGGTGTCTGTAGTAGTTCAGTTCCTACAGGAGAGATGTGGAGACAAGGGTACATTGCCGTCTTGATTATAAGGATTCTGTTTGCAGCAGTTGTTTGTGAAGAGAGATAAAGTTAAATGGGGGACTTTGGTTTGTGAGTGATTGTATGTCTACGTGCAACATGTTTGTGTGGTTGGAAGTTTAAATCTCTATATGATCCCACAATATCATGCATAGGTGTCTGTGGGTCACGTAATCTGAAAATCATTCAAACCTCCAGATAACACCACAACCCTAATATGCCACATATGATACTCAAAAGTTCGTAGTTGCTTTTATTCATACAGGTTTGCTGAATACCCTTGTGTGTCTGTATGTGTGTGTGTGTGTTTTATGGGATGTTATCCTGTGGGGAGCAGTCCTGTTTGAGGGCTAGGCCATGCATCCATGCATGCAGGGCACACACGTTCACCATATGGGGTCTAGAGGGGTTTCTAGAGTCAGGCCAAGTCATACTTATGGACCATTTAGCACACATTGCTTTCTAATTCATGGCTGCACTACACTCCCCCCCAATACACAAGTCAGAGCTAGAAAACTTTACAGTGAATCACATGCAAAAGTCCCACAAGCTACAGAAGATTCAACCCATAAATGTACTTTTTTTTTCATTTCTGTCACGTTACTTATTCAATACTGTGTCTATTTGAATCTGTCAATGATGCTGCCATGTGGCCTATCAAAGTAGGCTATTGTGAATTTATACTGTCCACCCAGTTTAGAGAAATATGGTTGCCACTTTATACAATAAACGTTTTATTTAGCAGTCTCTGATATAATATATACATCGATATTACACTATTCTGCATCTTATAGAAAAGATGATTGATAGCCAAAGGTTAAAGGAAACAGAAAAGGAGACTTAGGAAGTAATTAAAATCATACGAAGTTTACATGCATGTGTAATTCAACTCTTCAAGTTGTCATGCAGAAAGTTTGAAATTAAATTTTTTGTGGTTTTTCCTTTAATGCAAACAAGCATGTCTGCAACTCTGTCTAAGCAAATGAACAACATCAGCTTTGGGGCAGTCATCTCTCTCTCTCTGAGGGGCTTCCTCCCCCAGTGTTAACTGCATGCCCTCACGGACTTCTTTGAGTGAGCCGCTGAGGGAGTAGCGGATGACTTTACCATGGCCAATGCTGACCATTTTCCAGACAGTGCTATCCTGTAATTTTCAATTACCCAAAACAAAATTCCTTAAAAGTTATAACTTCAAATTTTCTGCATAATTATTCTACTCATAATTTAAACTGCACATGCATTTAAGGAGAGCTGCAAAACTCATTTCCTTCCTCCCTTGGCCAAAAATTTATCAAAGACCCCTAAAACTTTTTCTTTTGGACACCATGTCGCCTCCCGCAGTTTCACATTGGCACTCACACCCACTCTTGCTTAAAAACACTAATGTTAGTTAGTCTTTGATGCCATAATGTCCTCAGACCACTGGCCACCTGAAAATAGTGAGAGTTCATAAAATGTATTATTAAATACAACAAAAGCATCATCCTTTGGTGACTGTGTCACATTCATTATAATATTTCATGAAACTTTTTGCTTTTATGTGATGGGCACTAAGATATTTTCTATGTGAAATGCTATGTATTATTTGAAAAATAAACTATATTTAGGGGCCTGTGCCATAAAGCTATGCTATATCCAGAGTACTTTTTGGTAGCAGTGTTATGGACTTTGAGATACAGGTCTGATTCTTTATAGCAGTAGAGACAGAAGATGAATATAGTTTGTTGGATAATGGATAGAGGCACTTTGACTACAGTTGTCCACTTGACTTCACTCACTGATTAAATAAAATTAAAAAAATTGCATTTGCGTGCGAGCATCAAGAGATCCTGTATTCAGAAAATTAAAGCTCTTCTAAAAAATAATTACATAATATGTAATTAAGCTACCATGGGGGTCTTGTTTGTGAGCACCCACACATATACACCCACATAATCGTCAGTTATAATGTTGACCTACAGTCACAATTTACAATGACTTAATATAAGGGGTTACCATGAACTTCCCCTCATCTTTCTTCCTCCATCTATCTCCCTCTTCCTCTCCTCCTTTTCTGCTTCACTTTTCCATAGCCTTCCTCTCTTCATCCATCCCTCCCTCTGTCTGTCTCTTTGTGTGTGGTCTTGAGACACTATAATTCCCCAGCTCACACATGGTGCCACCCAACTCGACGCTCAAGCCTCTTTATCCACAGTATCAGCTACCATGTCAGACCAACAGCGCCAAGGCCATTTAGGCATTTATTCATCCTCATAGGCACTAAATGAACTCTTTCAACTCTCATAAAAACACAGTATCTAAGGGTTTGATATATGATAACAGCCAACTTATGTATCCCCACCCATTGTGAAACTTATCTGCCTTCATGTGGTTTATGGCTGTCCTTGTATGAAAATTGACTGCAGGCTGAAGTAGCCTCAACTGTTGACATTAAAGAATCAGCGGTTCCCAATTTTTATTGTCCATCATACTTTGTCTGAGACCCTAAACCATAGATGTGCTTGAGTTGTGTTCCTTCAAGGAATCCTTCCTTCAAAATCAAGTGTTCCTTCCATACCATATAGAGATATAGTCTACTGTGAGTTGGTCTTGGTAGCTTTCTGGTCAAAATACTAAAGAGCAGCGATACAAAAACTTGTACACTTCAGACACATGAAACACTTTCTTGTTTATTTTAACACAGTCACATGGATATGAGCTTTAGTATAAATTTTGATGACATTCTCAAATTAGTTAAGGTTTCCTTGTGTCACATAGCCGGCAACTGCAAAACAGTTCCCAATATAAGTATCTCTGTTTCAGAATCCCTATCAGATATTATTAATCTGAAGTAGCAAGGGAGTATCCTGTTTTTGCCTTGACTTTTACCTTGCTTTTTACAAATCCTGTCTCCTGTGACTTGTTCCTCTCTTAATTCTTTCTCCCTACAAATTATTTCAAAAGACACACTCTGCTCATCTTATCTTTCACCTGAATGTTACACAACTGACTACTCAAACTGTGTCATAATCCCACATGCTGGCGACAGAGAGGGATTATTCTCATTCAGCTCTGAGGCCCTGGGAACAGTGGAGGCGTCGAAAAATAAAGTCTAAACTCTCCATGTCTTGGTCTGGCCGGCTGGGTGGTCTCACAGGCATAAATATCATACTAAGTGACCATGCTCTCTACAGTTCACATCAGCACATTCAAACAAACAGAGGCAGAGCACACTGTTAATGTGGAGATACAGAAATGCCACAGTGGGCACACGACCTTTATGCCAACTCAGTCAGGCCGGGCTTAGAACAGGTGAGATGTGGAAAGAGAAGGGATGATGAAGAAGAGAGAATGATGGAGAGAGAGTGAAAATATAAAAATGAGAATGAGAGAGGAAAGAAGGGAGGAAAAGAAAGAGTAAGGGAGAGATCCTTGCACTGCTCTGTGTGTGGTCTGAAGACCTCCAGGCTTGTTCCGGGGTGAGAGTATGAGTGTGCCCTTCCTGGGCTCAGTGAGGAAGGGGGGAAATAAAATAAGGAGAAAGAGAGAAGTCTGCACAATAAAGGCAATGTTTGCCTTTGCTTGTGTATGAGTGCGAACGAGTGAGCTTTTCTTTTATGTGCAATAAGCAAGCAAACATTGGCATGTTTGGCTCACCATGAGGAGATTACTGTGTTATTTGCCTATATATCAACCAGCCCGCCCAACAGTGTGTTTTTCATTGGGCCATCACCCAGCAAGAATAAAGCCTTTTGTCTCTGACGTATGTTGTGATGGGATTTTCAAAACACATGTGCACCTGTGTGTATGTTGGTGTGTGTGCTTGGAGAAGGCATAGGTGAATGAAAAGCAGGCAGAACGGAGTATTTTGTATATTGTAAAGGAATGTATATGTGGTTATATATAAGCACTCCAATGTTGCATTGTTTTTAATGTACAAAATAAATGGTACCATTGTTTTGGATTTACTTGTATTCATTGTACAACATGTGTTCTCTATGAATGATTTACCTATGAAAACATTATGTTATTATTAGCTTAATATTTCAGTAATGTGAGAACATTATTAGTCTGCAAGAATCATCAGTTGTGTGCAATTTCTTATGTTATGATCCACATACAAAACAGCTGTTTTATGAATGATGTATGTGTTGCAGAAGCATTGCACATGTATATAACATAAGACAATACATAAGACAAATTCTAACGATATGCAGGTATAGCAGCAAAGGCAGACAGAAATGCATTGACTTAGCACACATTAATGTATTAGCTCACATATCCAGAGCGCACACACCCACATACATCAAATGGACATACATGCTCTTAATTAAAATCAACACTTGGTGAGGCCTCAAAACCTGAAACCATTTTCAAAGACATTTTGTGCCCCTCCAGTAAAATGTGGGTTGTGTCTGACACAAGGGGACTGCAAAGGCTTTGAATGAAAAAGTCTGGTGCCGAACAGACAGGCTTTCACATGAACCCACTGGTGTGTACCCCATATACAGAGACCCAAATACCCTTCTTAAAATAAAGACTCTGATTGGACTTCATCAGTCATCTGTTAGGGTTAAACCAGAGGTTTTTCCACCTTTGACCTGAGCGGGAACAGATGTCATCGTATATACACAATGCACACCCACACAAACACACACACACACTCAAACCACATCGGGTATAGATTTGGGAATTATTTATCAACTGGTGACATACATATGGTCTGCTTTTGACTTTTTTTTTAGAAAAAAGATATATGCAAAGCAGACATAAAATAAATATGTATAAGCATTACTTGTGTGTTGCTGCTTAGCGTTTGTATTTGCACGAGTGTGCAATACATGTCAATCCTCCAACCAAAGCTATTAAAATACAAGAAATTGATTGCATTTTTTAAGTTCTAAAGAAATGCTTTGTGGCAATAGTTGGAGAAGTAAGGGAACCACCCAAGTTGACACCAACCCCAGCCACAGCCTGTTCATCCTGCTGCCGTCTGGCAAAAGATCTAGAGGTATCTGCTGCCATACCACCAGTGGAGAGGACTGCTTTAATCCACAAATTATGAGACTTCTAAGCCTAATCTGTGCAAATGCACTCAAATGCAAAAAGTGGTTACTATTTTCATAAAGTTATTAATTATTTATACATTCACATATTTTTTTGGTTAAGTAATAGCATAGGAGGAATACAACTGCATTTCATCCTGAAACCTTGTGTTGTAAAATTACAATAAATTGAGCTTGAATATTAAATCTTAAATGTATGTTTTGCTGGTTGGTGTATAAAAGCTTTGCCAAAATCAGATGTTACAGATGATGGACTTCTGCAGTCCATGGATAAATGTGTGGCTGCTGCCCAGATTAAGTTAATTACTTGGTATTATGTGTCTGTATGTTCCAATCTATTTTAGACATTAACGAGAATGTTTCTGGAATAAGAAAGTAAGCTTTTAAGAGCAGAAAAACATAATGGTTAATTTATGTTGCGTTTGTGGATGTTAATCATGAATGTTTCTGTATAGACAACAAAGCAGTTTGAAGGAGGGCAAAGAGAGTGCTACATGGGTTATTCTTTGACACACATACATTTACTTGTTTAAAACACAATTGATGTTGCACCCACACACAGGCATGAGATGTTTCTACAAGGCCTCATCTTTACTGCAGTAACCCATGGAGATGCTCGGCTGGTGACGGGCCATTGACTTATCTGCATGGGTGCTGCTGTTCACTCAACCTCTTAAAAAGTTTGACTCCAGTGCTAACAGTTACCAGTTTAAGAGTTAGTTAGTTAAGTTTTTACCTGTACTAACTAATGTAAGCTAGTACAATAGCTCTGCATTGAATTGCATGATACACAGGTTTGTGGAAAGTAATATTTAATTCTATAGTACATTATTACATCTTTGGGGGTGGTGACGGTGTTGTATTAAACTATATGATTTTTTTTTTGTTGTGAATTAGCAAACACTAATCAGGCCCACCACTGACACGCATAATATTCAGATAGATTCTTGAGTTTATATCATACGAAACATCAAAAATATACCGGAAAGCCTGCAAGAGGACAAAATAGTAGTTTCAAACTTTTTAAAAAAGCCACCCTGCTTTTGTTTTGAACAAATTATCATCAGCAAGAGAAGGAGAGAGTGTTGTTTTACAAGGCTAGTATTGTAGCCTGAGGTGCATTCCCACCTTTGCCTATGATTCATACAGGTGTGCCTGCATGGGAGACCTGTCTGTGTGTGTGTGTGTGTGTGTGCGTGCGTGCGTGCGTGCGTGCGTGCGTGCGTGTGTGTGTGCATGTGAGTGTGCATGTGAGGTCACGTCCCTGTGTTTTTAGCCAGTCTTCCATCTAACCAGACACATTTACTATTTACATCCAAAATGCAGGAATGTTTATGGCACTCTGTTAAATATAATGATGGCTCAGTTTGCCTCCGTGAATCAAGGCTTTTCCTATAAAATGAAGAAAAGGAGGGTTCCCCCGAGGCATGTTTGGGACTCTTTTCCTGCAGCACAATAGGTTTTACACACAGTTCTGGAGAGCCATAACTGAGCTCTGTATATAAGCTGTGACTTCATGTTGTCTACTAAATACAAGCCAGAAACTCTTCCTGACATTTGCTGGGTTTTTAATTGTGAGATGTTTAAAAAGAAGTTTTAAAAGAAGAAAGAGTCATTTCTCTTTAAAAGGCGTTGTGGTGGGTTTTTGTGCAAATCATACCTCTGAAAATAACAGAGGACCTTAAAACCCAGAAGTTGCAACTGTCTAAGAGTGTCTGATGTTTAATTAACTCAAAATCAAAATATGGTATTAGTCCCTTTAGATGCATTTTGAGGCAAAATGATAGATAAACATGCCACATTGCCTTGGAACTTCTGCCTTCATGATAGTGAGCAGGAAAGCGCTTTCTACAGTTTCTGCAGAGAATCTTTCAAATCAAAATTTTTCTGAAACTATGAGAGTGCAGTGGAACAGATAGGCTAAGAAGACTTGTTAGCATATATTGAGACAGTGAAGCTAAGTGGAGTATTTAATATGAACTGAGAATGTTCAGATGTGAGGGCTTGTAGTAACCGAGACTCATTGTGGAGTTTACACTGATTCTATATCACTGCCTCTGTCTGCTTTGGTAATACTTATTCTGCTGTTACAGGTGCTGTTTTTTTTCACATCTATGGCCCGATCTTATTGGTAAGATGTACATAACTTCTTTAATGAAGTGTTTGTCATTGTGTTTAATTGTCTAAGTAACTCAGAATATAATAATAAAAACCATAATAATAAAAAAATAATTAATCAGATGAGTCCACACATTTCTTGCATCACAGGTCCATATGATCGGTCTGCATTTATAAGAACTGTTATGTTATTATGATGTGCACTGCACAGCAATTTACAATATCCTACTTTTGAATATAGAAAAAAAAACACACGCACCATAAACTCCTTCTCCTTCTACTCATCCTCATTGTCTTCATTTTTGTCCAGCTGCACCATCAGTCCACACATTAACCGTCTTCTGCAAATTAAAACCAATGTAAATGATACAAACAAATATAGTACCATTCAATGACACAAAAGCTCTTGTTAAATAATCCCTACAAAACCTCCCTTCTGCTCAGTCACTTTCAAAATTTGTACAACTGCTTACATCTCTGACATAACAATAATGATCCACAGGTTAAACCACAGAGGCAAGCATAAACCTGATACAAATATTTGAAAGTGCAGGAAACTGAAAACTACAGTTGCCTCTTTGCCAACAGCCACAGGCACGTCATTACACATTACATACGGACCGTAATATGAACATGATAATAGGGTTTTAACGTGGCATTTTGACAGGTGATTATGCTTTTTGTATTTAAGAATTTGTGCCACACAGTGACAATGTTTTGCATGCCATCCATTTTGTTTTTCCTCCTGTGACATTCCCCAAAAGTTCTCAGAGGAAACAAAGGAGCCTGCCGGGCCCCTCAATCAGAGTCCAAGCTCAGCTCGACCAGAGCCAGATGTGGCTCTTGAGATGCTGATTATGTTTGTCTTGTTTACAAATGCAGCTCGGAAAGGATTCCTCATTTTCTGGCTTTTATTTTTTTCTTCCCCTTGGATCTACATATACAGACCCTTATTCTGACATAAACTGCAAACAAAGTGTTCTGATTCTGTCATATAAAAAGCTGTGTTTGTTAGAAAATGTTGCTCAGGGTCATGGTTAATGGCATCAGTGCAGCAGTGCTGATGCTTGTTTGAGTCTGCTCATATCTCTTGTTTACTCAGGAGAAAAAAGTACAACAAAAATAAGTTAAAAGTGACAGTTGTAAGTATAATGATAGCACTGTTTCCCATAATGTCATCCACTCCCAAGAGAACAGAGAGCCGACTTGATCATTGTTGACGAAATCAAGACAATACACACATTTCATAATCATCAGCACTCGCTGGAGGTAACATATTAGCCAATATGACATATTACAGTTTTGTCCCTATGTGTTTGTGTTTTACGTGAAATGCAGTGATACCCTGAAGGGGCGTTGAGTGGGGGTCTGGCCACGTTGAGTAGAATAAAAAACACATAATGGGTTTTTCTTACACAATATTATGTTCCTCTGCTTGGTTATGTCCCATATTATCAGGCCCCCCACTGTGCCCCTCATTTGAGGTTAACTGATATAGCCCCCTTTCGCCCCTCTCAGTCACTGTGGCAGGAAATGACTTCACAGGCAGAGAATGAACCCACACCATCAGACAACGACCCCCTTCACCTAAGGTCAAAGGTCAGCAGAGTCATGGGGGAGTCAGAGTGTGTGTGCTTGAATTGTGTGGGAGGGCAGTGTCTAATCAATCGTCACTGGTGGACAGTTTGGTTGACTCGTGTGTGTGTGTGTGAGCGATCCTGCGGTATGTTAGGTATGTGCGACTGTCCATGTTTGTGTGTGTCAAATATGTGTTGTTTTTAAGTGTGTGTGAACATGGGCTTGTTTGTGTATATCCACTCGGGCAGGTGGAGGCAGAAGTTCACTTTTGATCATCCGCCCATGTTGTGTAAGTGTGTGTGTGTGTGTGTGTGTGTGTGTGTGTGTGTGTGTGTCAGGGGGACACCAGAAACTAATAAAAGTGTATGGGTTTTTTTTTGTGAGTGTGTGATTAAGCTATCTGTGTTTCCTTTAAAGTCATGCATGACCTCTTTTGGAATGACCACTCAAAACAAAGATGGAGTGAGGCCACTTGTTTCTTTTAGATTTCACATTAGTTACTGGAAGACCTCGTCTTAAGAGCGGATGTCCTCCCTTCCTCTTCTCTGTTGGTTACAAGTGTGTGTCTGTGTACAGTTGTTGTGTAACTTTGTGTGATTGTCTGCTAGTGAAGACTTGTTGAGCTTCTTTCTTGTCATTTGAGGTAGTGTTACATCTTGACAAGATTAGCCATCTGAGCATTTCAGCCAGTTTTTTGGAGCAGCTTTGCAGTTTTATTTACTGTGATACAAAACAAGTGTTAAAATAGTGAGGCTATGATCCATTTCACAACTTAGGGGAGCACAGCTTTAACTGGAATTCAGTCTGTGTAAAACAAGGCCAGACAAATTAGAGCATCAATAGTAAATTGCAAATTAACAAGTAGAATCTGACCAATCCCCATTTATAAATACAGCAATTCAAGAGCCCAGTTACTTAAGACATATCCTGATGTATTTTCACCCCTTTGTAAACAATAAAATCTCACAAATATTTTCAAGCAAATTAGAATTATTTTTCCTAGAACTGCAGATTATGACTGAGATTGATTCCCAATAGGAAAACTTCTCATTAAACGTACATCATCCACACCATAAAAAATTTAAATGCACGTAATTCTAATATTAAAAGCAATAGTTTTTTCTTTTAGGGTTTCATCGAGTTCAAGGGCAGTTCTGAGATACTAATTCTCAACCATATCACATGAGGATCACATGACATGATTGAATGCTTCAGTACTGCCACTTGTGGTGTTTGGGTTTGTTTTCAAAACTCCTGTTTCCAACTTTGGTGAGTTTGTTTTTCCTGCTTATCATTGCGGGTTTAAAATGTGCCCTCACTTCAACCTTTCAACAAACCCACTGAGCTCTGTTCAGTGTGTTGGATTCAAATAAGAGATGCTGTAATTATGATATTTCCAGTATGAAAAAATGTATAGGATCAGATGGCCACGCTAACATGCATACATATCTATATGCATTCATAGTACTCATATGTAAGAACCTGTAACGCACACACATATTTCTGTTTAGTTTACAGCTCAATCCAGATTGTGTTATCAACCATGCATCATCCCCTTTCTTCTTTTGGTGAGCCAGCACATCCGCAGATTTCTTCTTCTTTTTCTTTTTTTTTCAAATGACACTATGAATGCAGACGAGTTCAGCTCATTGTTGACAACTGTATTTTATGTCCAGACGCTCAAGGGAACACATTTTTCTTGGTAAGATTTGACCAAAATGTCTTAGAAAGTTTTGCTGGGTTTTTGCCTCTTTAAATCCTGTTTACACATCCAGCTGCACAGTGCATGTCAGGATCAGGGCGGCTCCACAATGTACTGAGTGTCCCATTAAAATGTTATGATGTGAGGACAGAGATGAATGCTACAACATCTGTTACTTGGATAAAGCAACAAAAAGTTCCTAAACTTTATTTTTGAAATATTTTGGGTCCGTGCGCTCTGTCATCATGTCCCTCACCACAGATAAAACCAGGAACAGCTTTCATTGTGCCGTTATCCCCAAAGCAAGATCATTTGATCGATGAGCAAGCAGGTGTTGACTTTCTTTTAGATTGTTTGACATTTCTGCTCTGCACCCCAACATGGCGATGATGAATGTGTGTTTATCTGTGGCCCGCAGACCCAAACCTGCAAACACCGCGTCAGAACAACTGCGTTACATCAGCTCAGAAACAGATTTGAACTCAATCACTTTTTATTTCAACATACTTCTTAATTCTTGGAGATCTAACCTTTTCCCCTTCAAGCCAGTCTTTTCTCAGATGATTGCAACAGACACCCACAAGGCATCAACTGAATCACACTTTACTTCACCACAAAATTCCCAAACAATGCTGCTTTTGAATTGAGCAGATGCATTTTTCAGCACTGCCAAGACCTCTGAGCTAGCACCTTCTCTGCGAAAAAGCGAGGCTGTACTCATATAAGCTGTCAACAGCACATTCTGTGTATACACAACAGTCCTTGGCAGTCTATGGAAAGTCAAAGCAATAATTAAAATGCAGCCAATAAATACTCTTTTACTGTATCACATCCAGCTGTGTTTACATTCAATCATTCCATTTGGAAAAGTCAAGTCAGTTTCTCTCTTTTTCCATATACTGACTCTCTTGCTGTCACCACTTTTATCCTCCTTTAATCCCATTTTTATCACCGTCACTTTTTTAAAC
This sequence comes from Acanthurus tractus, assembly GCA_029783725.1. Taxonomy (NCBI): domain Eukaryota; kingdom Metazoa; phylum Chordata; class Actinopteri; order Acanthuriformes; family Acanthuridae; genus Acanthurus; species Acanthurus tractus. The sequence goes on from JAQNCA010000027.1 coordinate 12,576,808, forward strand.
TCTGATGCACACCTCTTTTCTTTTTCTGCAGAACAGAGAACGCTGCTGCACATCATCATGTGGCCTCACGCATATTGTGTTAAGTTTTCAGCAGAGATTACGCTTGAGTATACACCACGAGCAATTTCGTTTGGACTGCGTGAGGGTTAGCAGGCGGTTATTTGGAGACAGGGATTTTAGCCGAAAGATACAGCCGTGGGTAATTATGACAGCTATTTTCCCCCAGCTCGAGTCGGACCTCACAGTAAGCCCACCAGACATTTAATCACAACAGATTTGACACCCTCTGACGTGGATCTGAAATAAACAGTAACATACACATACATTTTGGTGTGATAGTGGTAAAATGACTGTAATAAGGTGGGCAAGCTTCGTAATCCTCATTTCACAGATGTCCTGCAGAGCATCCATTAATTCCCTTCCTCTTCCTGCTTGTGCTATCTCTGGAGATGCCCCAGACTCAACTGTGTTAGGGCTAATTGGCCACTTGCGCTATGACCTCATGTTACTGTGGTGAAAACAAGCAGATGATGACTGTGACAGCGCATTAATGACCCAGAGGAGAGTTGATGTAAACGCAGTCATTTGGCTGCAGGTGCTGTCAGCGCAAACAGGTCTGCATCACATCACAAGCAGCGACACTGTAATAAATTAAACCTTTTTTTTTTTTCTAAATGTCTCTTATCTATTTAATAATCTCCCCTCATTTTTACACTCCATATATGAAATAAGGGCATTATGAATATGTGCAACTCAAAATGAGACTCAAACATGACTTGCATAAGAGCTGTAGTGATAAAAATAAATGTTCCCCTGTTGTGTCTATGTTTCGACCAGGGAGCAGCAATTTATAAAAACTGTTCTGATCCAAGTTACACGATGTTAAGGATGATGTTTCCTCACAAGCATTTTTTTTTCCCAGTGTCATGAAATCATCCAAACAATCTAGAAATCCAGAATCCACCATGGCTGAGAAAATATTATCACTCTGTCAGGATGCCCAAAATCCATGTGATTCAAATAGCATCATAACAAAAGCTTTAAGCAAATCCCAGTCATTGTAATGAGAGTGCTTACATCAGAAGAGCTCCAATCTCTTGCTGTCTAATTAAGTCCACTGGGTATTGTTTTGACTTTAAGTGAAAAAAAAAATCATCTTATTTGTTATTTTTACTCTTTCCTCAGTCTTTGTGGTTGGTTAGGGACGTGTTTGTACAAACATGGTTGAATAAACAAAACTTACTTAAATGCACAACATGTGTCCACCAGGAAACTTCTGAAATCAACCAAATTTGCATATTCATAGATTCTCAAAATTCTTCTCAAAAAAGAACAAGCAGACGCCCTTTTAAGGATTTTTATTTGGAAATGTACTTTTTTCCATGGAAAAGAAAATATATGAGACACACATTAATGTCAAGGCAGACTATTTGTGTATATGTCTTAATAAAGGTCTCAATGGGACCTTTAAAATTTAAGGCTTTTAACTAATTTAGCAGAATAAAAATTTATCACCCTCTGTCTGGTGGAGGATTTAAATTATCACACAAGGGTGGAATTTCAACTTCAAAGTGCCCCTCATGTCCTTAGACAAACTATTAAACTAACACAAAATTTTGTAATTACAGGTTTATTGTGCTTTTAATCACACCTCAGAATAGCTTTGGTAATCCAAACACTGTTAAAACCATTTCAGCCTCATTTACACAACTCTTACCTCCAAACTGTAAACACTGAGGCCTACAAATGAAAAGGCTTTGTTTTTGTCTGGACAGTTATAATGGATGATTAATTAATTTTGGAAAATCAATATTATGTAGGTAATATTTTGTAGATGCGCTAAGGAACCCAAACATATACATCCATGCTCTGTGCTGTGGGAGTCATTTGTCTAAATGAAGGCTGATGCTGCTTGTTTATGAGCTTGAATTCCATTGAGAAAGGTAAGAGTTCCTGCTGTTGTTGAGACTGAACCGAACAGGAGGTCTGGACAGCTTATGGGGCTCCTACCTTTAAGAGTGTCACTTTTTCCAGCCGGCCTCCCACAGAGACCTACCTCAGCTTAAATGGAAGTAAGCAAACCTTTTCCAAAGGTGAATGCGAGCAGATGTTAGAGTTTATACCGAAAAAATGTATTTATTCATGAGTGTTTGTCTGCTAGTCAAAACCGCCTCTCTTTCTTTACACAATTTAGAAAAATTAATTTCTTGAGAAGTCAGCTTCATCTGTTTGACAGCTCTCTCTGCCTACTCTCGTCTACTCTCTTTCTGCGTCTTTCTGTGAAACCCCAGCATTGATATTGTATTATACTGCTTATTTGTTGAGGCCATGTGTGTATATTCAGCACAGCTCACGTTTCCTGTTAATACTGGAGGCTCCATTCACTTCCAAAAATTACAGCTTCTCAGGCCTGTTCTGCAGAAAAAGCCTTTTCTAAATATCAACAAGCTCTAACATTGCTCGAGGTAAATGTGGCCGAACAGCGAGCTGAACTCGGAGTCCAGATGAGACTAGAGGGAATTAAATGCGCTTAAAGACCCCCTTCAATGGAAATTAAATTTTTTTATCCCTGTTAACATGCCCATATCATGTTTTTATGATAGAAATCATATCACAAGTAATAATCTGTCAATTCCATGCCAAAACTTTCCACCTTGGAGCTGCATTTTATCAATGACAGTCTCACAAACGGGTGAGACTATGCTAAACATGTTGTTTTCCATTGCAAAGTTGCAAAAGAGAGAGGATTTCTGAAAAATATGAAGATTTGAGAGCCAAATTTTAGCCTGCAGGAGCTCGATTTTGCCATGCAACTTATTGTGAAACCTTGCTGTTCTATCGATTTACCCTTTAGGCACAAAGATTATGAGCCAACATGTTAGGCATCCAGTGACTTTTGCTGTTTAATGGTAACCAAATAAATCTGCAGAGTGTAAGATGCAAGTTGCAAATAAAAAAACTCCAGGCTCTTGATCATCCTGATCATCTTGATCATCATCAGCACCAGAGCTACGTGTGTCTTTGTGACCACTGATATATGTGCCTTTGCCTCTTCACTCAAGCACCAGTGATGAGAGTTGGGTCTATGGCTATGATGCAGAGACCAAACAACAGTCTTCAAAGTCTCCAAGGCTGAAAATTTCCCGTCAGGTCACGAGCAAAATCAAGAACAAGTTACAGGTTTTCCTTGACATTTGCAGAGTTGCACACAATGACTTTGTCCCCCAGGGTCAGACTGTTGAGGGCAAATACTATCTTCATGTTCTGAGTGAGGACATTCTGTGCAAAAGACCAGAACTTTGGTGCATCGGAAACTGGGCTCTCCACCATAAAAACATGCCTGCTCAGAGTGCACTGGAAGTGTTTGAGTTTCTGGCCCTCAACAAAACAATTATCCCTCCTCAACTCCAGACCCCTAACATTATCATTAAAAACAATTTGTCAGATAGCAAAGCTGCTCATTATGTTTGTGTGTTTGATGAGCAGAGGAGAGTTTTTCAGAGAAATATTCTTTTGAAATTTAGACCATAATGTGTCAATTTCAAAATAGTTTACAGTATATGTGTAGTATAAAACTTAAAATCACACACTAACTGATAAAATCTTTAGCTCTTGAAAAAATGGTTAAAATATTGTGTTGACTGTCATTTGATATATAAATTCCTTTGCCTTATCAATATGGTTGAATGGAGAGATGTGCTCCAGTGAGCAGTGTTCACCATCCTAAGGGCCACAAGAAACATTAAATCAACTTGAATTATTTGAAAATTTTGTTCTTAATGATCTGGGGCGGCTTTTCTTTTAGTGGCATTTACTTATTTTGATTAATCCAGTCAAACATTAGAAATTTTCTTTCTAACATCATGCCACCTTTGGTCCAGTTCTCTGTGTCGCTGCTAGATGAAGAACGGTGGAACTGCCCTCTTGGATCCTCCCTGAGCTGCTCTGATTGTTCATACAAAGCCGGTCGGAAATTGGGAGAGGTAAACAGAGGCCAGGCAGTGCTGCGAGCTGTCAAACAGCTCCGTGTATGATTGAAGACAACCTTGAGCTGGAACATAAACATCCCAGCAGGCTCTCGCCATGCACTCAGCCCGAACACTGCTTCACAGGAACCATGATGGGCCGGGGGAAGCCAGCAGCTGTGTCTAGATGGAAGAGAAAAGGATAGTTTTATGATTTAAAAGTAATATTGGAAATGGTACCTGTATGGGGCTTCCAAAAGGGAATTCAGTGGCGATGCGCTGAGATGGAGATTTAAGTGAATAAATGTGCAGCCTTGCAGATAGAAACACACCTTAAAAGGGATCTCAGTTAAACACAACCAGGGTCTTATTTTAATTGTTTTGTTGAATCATTTCTGTTTCTCATGATGAACTGACCAGAGTAATTGCTGACACATGTGGACAGAGACACCTTGCTACAACACATGTTTGTCCGTCAGGGCAAGAAAAACGAGCGGTCAGTCAGAGAAGCTATAAACAAGCCAACAATTCAGCCAGATTCTCTTAATCATTTTGATTCAAAAGTAAGAACAGAAATGTCATTAATAATCCCTGATTGCGCAAAGAACAACGTGCGAGCACAACTAGGCTACATTTCAAACAAGACAGACTAATTGAAAGAAGAGCTTAAATAGTAATGAAGGAATTTATTTGACATAGTGAGCTAAACAGGAAAATTGGAGAGGTATGTGAGAAGTGCTTGGTGATATGACCTCATCATGACGTAATCATTTTATAGGGGTAATCACACCGTAGGCAGTGCAATAATGTTCTCCCAATGGAGTTTTGACACTGGTGGAGAAGAAGGACAGCACGCTGTGGAGGCGGACATTGATGAATGTGATGAGGAGCACAGCTTCTCATGAGCCTAAAACTGGAGGTAGATGGAGTGTATGTGAAACACACTGATGTGACACTGTCATGGCAGCTGACAGGGAAAGAGTTTTTAGGCTTGACAACAAGAAGTGTCTGACAGATATCGTGGAAAAATCTGAGTTGTTTAAACGTGGAGTCTTCGGTCAGCTGACTGAGTGACTGAAAAAAAGTCAATTAATAAAGTAATAATGAAGATTCATTTGATATTAATATTTTATCTTCCTTTGCTGCCTTTGTGTTCTCTTTAAAATAAATACAGGTAACCCAAACGTTTGTATAAAACCTATATGATTGTCTGACTTCTCACATTTAGCATTTTTCATATTAAGTTGGACCCCTTTTAATCAATATTACTATGTTTCCAAACCTAACCACTTAGCAGGGTCAGTACAAAATTGTCATTACAAATAGCAATAATAAACACATCTGTGAAAACAAGTTGCATTCACTTAGCATTTCCTGAAATGCGATTTCCCGCGTTTGTTCGAACAAATGTTTGCACACATACATTCTCTCAACTATTTCTGCAGAAAGTCACACATGCATGCAAACAGAAATGAGTACACCTACAATAAGGCACAGTGTGGAAACTAAAGTGGAAAGAAAGGAAATGCAGTGCATGTGTCTGACACTCAACACACCACAGAAAGGTGGGCAGTTCGCCTCTCTCAATGAAAGAAACACATCACATGATCTTTTAAGCACCAGGAACCCCTCACTCCAATGTATGTTTTTTTTTTCTCTTTTTCTCTTGTGTTTGTAATGACGGAGACACAGAGAGAGAAAGAGAGAGAGAGAGGACATTCTTAGTTAATTGGGATCTTGAGTGCATTTGTTTTCAATAAAGAGGTGTGCTTTGTTTGCATTCTCTCACTCTCTTTTCCTGCTGTTTTCTTTCCTTTCTGTCTTTTTTTTCAGTGCACTTCTTTTAGGGTGGCTTTAAACGTGATTGGCTCCCCGATCACCCTGCACCACTCCTCTGCCTGGCTTAATGATGGCTGGCAAACACAGCTGCCACATCATTTCCATTCATAACTACACATATAAGAAGCTTGTTGACTTTGGGAAGAGCACTTTTTAACTGAGTATGTGCGATTTGATACTGTTGCTGTTCACTTTGGCAACAAAAAAACTGCCTTTACTCTTTATGTTGTCGTTAAAATACATTATCAAGAGATATTGAACTTGAAAGTTGATATTTTTAAGGTAATAGCCGTAAAATTGATAAAAAATCTCCATATGTCTATGTCTGTGTGGTATTGGGACAGTAAATGAGAATAGGAAAGAGGCTCAGGTTTTGACTTCAGGATGTTAAGTTGTTGGCACACTTCTGCTATGAACTATAATCCACCTGCAAATCATAAATAAGCACATGCACTACACCAGGCTTTCTGCTTTTTCCCATGGCTGCTAGCCAAACACCAGCCTGGCAGCATCTGAAGAGTCTTGCTCTCAGGTCAGAGATGTTGATTGCTTGACGAAGTTGTTGCAGGATTGATACTTAATTCCTGCAGATCCTAAATGAATAGTTAATCTCCTTAACTAATTAAAGAATCGATGTAGATCAGAAAGATAACGGGATAAACATGAAACCTGGGAGTCACAAAACAACAAATAGGGAATCTGATTCTCACAGCAAATAAAAAAATAACATAACAAGTTAACTTTACCTTTAACTCAAGAGTTACCTAACATAGCTTTCTGGTTGTACATTAGTGCAACAAGGTGAGAAATTGAACCACTAAAAGTGAGGAAATCAAATTTACAGATGTGCAATGAAGTCTTCAAGTTTACTACACATGAAGGTTTTTATTCCTGAAAGGTGGCGTTTAAGTGTTAGAATTATCCTGAAGATATAGTAAAGAAAAGATCATAGATTCATTAAATCAAATGATTTATGTGATGTTTGTTTAGTAACTTTCTTAGAAACCTGCCCATTATGAGCATGGTTGGGGAGTAACGGATTACATGTAACGGCGTTACATACTTAAAATACAAAATAAGAGTAACTGTATTACGTTATAGTTACAATTGAAATAAGTGTATTTTGAATACAGTTACTTTCTTTAAAAAGGGATTACTTGTAGGGATTACTTTTTACCGCACCACACGTAGGTTGCACTGGGCGGATGCAGGTGGCATTAGGTGCGCTGCAAGTCAACGCGCAAGAGCACGTTCCACACGCAACCAAATGGCAACAATGGCAGAGGATGAGACAGACGACGAGTTGGCTAATTAGCGTTAGCTTGACGGTCAGCTAAAATTTTATGTGCTTTGCGATTTTTTTTCCAAGTCATTTAAATATTGCTGATGCTATGTTTCAAACTACATACACGTTTTTAAATCGTGTTGATAGGCCAAGTAAAACCAAAGTTATGGTTAATGATTTACTCGTGTTTTTAGAGCAGCAGTAGTAGCATGACAGCCAGGTGCTCCACCAAAGTGGCTTGCACAGTCTAACCCAATGGGGTGGATATATGCTGTGTTAAATATAAATA
>JAQNCA010000027.1:12618069-12636490 GCA_029783725.1 Acanthurus tractus
ACACACACACACACACAGTGAGGCAAGATTTGTGTGAGTACAATATTAGCATGTGTGGATAGATGGCTTTAGTACGGCGAGTCTGTCAAACATGATCCATTTACCCCATGGGTCTAATCCATGCGGCCTTGTTTAATACACACACATGCACTCAAATACACACACTCTGAGACAGGCACTTAAACACACACACGCATGCACATGGCAAGCATACTTTACACTTGCGGTTTTTGTGACTGGTGGAAGGGAGACTTCCAGTGAGGCAGACAATCGTGCTGATACCCATCTTTTATTATGGAACATACATGCACACGCACACACGCGCACACACACACACACAGACACACAGACACACACACCACAATCACAGGTACTCATGCATGCAGATGTGAGTCAGCATGTGCGTGTGTGTCTCTTTATCACCATTAAGCGCTTCCTGTGGCTGATTCCTCCATGGATTCATCTCTCTGTCTTTTTTTCAACGTCATGTCTTTCATTCACTTCCTTCTCTCAGTATCAGCAACAAAAAAACAGGATTCTTGTCCCGATAGCAAAAGGAAAACTCACGCAGTGACACACACACATTCATACGCGGAGGACAGATGTGATGATAAATCTCCCCACTCTGGGGTCAGCTAGCGGCCGCTATGCGTGTGTGTCTGTGTGTGAGCGGAGTCATACTGTATCTGTCTGGACGTTAGTGGGCCAATTGAGAATTAATTGTTCTACTCTGCTTACAGAGGTTTTCTTCTCTTTTTCTCTCACATTATCTCCCTTGTTGACTGAGTAGTGAGCTGAGGAATGAGGGAGGGCGAGGATGTGTGTGAGCCTGGTTGGTGTTAAGGTGTGGTTTAAGTAGGAGGTTGTACAGTTTTTTTTTTTTTTTTTTAAAAGCTGGCAGCGGATACATGTGTGTATGCACACTTTTGTGTGTGAGTATATAAGTGGTGTGTGTTGTCTGTACAGCCGCAGCGCCTGCTCATCACCTCAGGCCCCGCGGGCCTCCGGCTCCTTGGGTGGTCTGGCACACACACAGGATTGTGTGTATATGTGTGTGTGTAGTGCCTGAGTGTGTGTTTGTGTGTGTGTGTAGTGGTCTGGCAGCTAGGCAAGATCCAGATTGTACTCTGGGCAGGGCCCCAACCTAACCCCAACCCCCACCCTCTGCTCCAGTGCACCACCTTCAAATACTTAACCACAACACTGCACTGGCTTCTATTACACACACATACTCACACATCTGTCCTGCTTTTACTCTGCACACTCACTGTTTTTGTCTTGAAAATAATCTGAAAATGTGTTGAAAGGCAATTTTTCTTTGACGCAAGTTTATTCAGATTGTGTTCTTTCTAGGTATACTTAAGACTTTCCAGTGTTTGTGATGAGAGAAAACCTTTCTTTGGGGCTGGACAACTTCTTCACAATCATTTTGGAGATTGTGCATAGGTGGAGATGTAGGAACGTGCATTGAGAAATGCCTTTCAGTACATTTAATTACATTTTCTAATGTTATGACTGGAAGCAAATGACTTAAAAGTCATCAGCTAAAAAAAGCCTAATCCATTTTCTTGATTAATGAAAAATAAAATCATGGTTCCTGTGTTTCTTGCAGGCTGCAGTGGTGGTGGTGTTTAACTTTGCCATGGTGCTGCTCATCTTCCCTGCCATCCTCAGCATGGATCTGTACCGACGAGAAGACCGACGCTTCGACATTTTCTGCTGCTTCTACAGGTGTGCACACACACACACACACACACACACTGACATACACACAGATGCAGTCATTTTCCGATCAAGGTTACTGCCCCCCTTCCATTCATTAGTTCTTCCTGTTATTTGCTCTCCTTATCTGACTCACACAGTTATGGCTGTAATATCTCCACTTTAATCCCCCTCAGTCAAAAAACATTAATCACTGCTTAAGTTGTCTGTTTCAGTCTGGCTTCTTGGTTGTTTGATTGTCTTGTTTATCTGTCACAGTCTTTATTAAACTCCACTAGTCTGCCTGCCAGTCGGGGCATGATTATTGGCACAGGGATCATACAGATGTGCACACACACTATGAAATTTCCTTGTTAGCTCTTGGCTATATATTTTATTCTCTTGACAGAAAGAAAGGATGAACAATAATAGATGTCTGATGAAAGACTGTAACAGAATTAATGTAATTAATCTTAAAATGTACACATATTTCTGGAAATTTTTCATTTAGAATACCACATACCTGATTTTATTTCACATAGTTTGATGATGTGTCAGTTAGAATTTCCTCTTTTTAGTCTCTCAGTGTAATTTCTTTTACGCAGTCCACATTCTGACATTTTATCATCGTCTGTCTCTCGTCAGCCCTTGTGCGAATCGCGTGATCCAGATCGAGCCTCACGCTTACCTCGATGCCGCAGACGGAAGTCGCTACAGCCCTCCCCCATCCTATCGCACCCCTCCGCCCTCATATCGCACACCTCCCCCAAGCTACAGCAGCCCCCCTCCCTCCTACAGCAGCCATGGCTTTGCCCAGCAGACCCAAATCACCATGCAGTCCACAGTGCAGCTCAGGACGGAGTATGACCCCCGCACTCAGGCCTTCTACACCACAGCTGAGCCCAGATCCCAGATCTCCGTGCAGCCCATCAACCCAGCTCCAACCAGGAACAACCCCAACAACGACTATTACGCCGGCAATGCTAGCAGTAGCAGGAGCAGCAGCAGCAACCACAGCAATCTCAATAACAACAACGGTGGGAGTCGGGGTAACGGGGGATCTCGAGGTTCTGCCAGCTTCTCCCATCATCATCCTGCACCTCCACCTGCTGCCCCGACTTCAAGTGCTGGCTCAGTTCCACAGGGTGATGCAGCTTCATCCGCTGTCCAGACCCCAGAGAACAACAGCTCCACACGAGACCTGCTGTCCCAGTTCGGAGAAGGTTCCCTGAGCCTGCGCTGCCTCGAGCCACCCTGCTCCCGCTGGACCCTTGCCTCCTTTGCTGAGAGGCACTACGCTCCTTTCCTTCTGCAGCCCACCACCAAAGTGAGTTTAGCCTCTCTGTGTGTTTCAATGTGGGTATTTTTAGATGAAAACAGGTAGCAAAAGAGAGGTTAAGGCTTCTGTTTAAGGTAAGAGTGTGTTTGTGCTGACTCACTGTGGTGATAATCTGAATGGAGGGATTAGTCACCAGAGTGAATAGTAGGAGGAAATCTCGAGTGGAGGTTGTGGTCATGTCCCATCTGAGTCACCTACAAAGACACACATACAGTCTGACCTCAGTATACTGGGTGGCCTGTCACCTCAAAGCCTTCCAGGTCTGAAGTCACTCATATTACTAAATTAGATCATACATTCCTCATATTGCTTAATGACTGAAAGGAAAATTCTGTCTTACAACCTACGTTTAAATGTCATGTTTTTGTCCGTCATGGCAATTTTGCATCAATGAAAGTCAGATGGGGCAAGAAACAAAAGCAGTCAGGTTGTAAACAAGCAGACAGTTGAGCCAGATTGTTTCAACAACTTTATTTGCAAGTAAAAGCAAAAAATTCAGGCACACAAAGTTTTTAGTAATGGTCTGCAAACATCATTAAACGGAAAAAACTGTGTGCAAGCAGGTCATAGTTAAACTCAAAAGCTTGTGAAATTTTTTCATTTGTTTTTATATCTGAATAAGATTGTATAAGCTTGGAGTTTGTTTAAAACCTGTACAATCATCTGACTGCTTGTATTTCTTGCCATGTCAGCAATGCTGTGTAAAGCAAGTCTCTTCACATACTAATTTCAGTGTTTACTTTCTTTGTTCTGCTGACTTTTTGTGGACATTCCTCCTGTACATCTTTAAGGAAATGCAGCAGAAATCTGCATTAAATCATGTGTCATCTGCATATTTCTGCTCCTCACTTGCTCAGAATTTGCAGCATGGCTTTAGCAGTAATTAATGCAAGCTGAAACTGTCCTGTCATCGCTGTGTGCTCAGTGCATTGATTGATGAAGCTCCATCTTCTGCTTCCAGGTGGTTGTGATTGTGCTGTTCCTCTGCCTGCTGGGAGTCAGTTTGTACGGGACCACCCAGGTGAGGGATGGCCTGGAGCTGACGGACATCGTGCCCAGAGAGACCAGCGAGTACGACTTCATCGGTGCCCAGTTCAAGTTCTTCTCCTTCTACAACATGTATGTGGTGACACAGCGGGCCGACTACGCCCAGAACCAGCCTCTGCTGCACCAGCTCCACCAGAGGTTCCACACTGTTCGCTACGTGCTGAAAGAGGACAACGGACAGCTGCCTCGCATGTGGCTTCACTACTTAAGAGACTGGCTGCAAGGTACAAATAAAGCTTGATTTGTAATAACCACCCCAACCACGGAAGGAAGAACTTCATTTGTCAATATTGACTATAAAGTTGGTCAGATTTAACTGTGTAATAATAACAATAATAATAATGTGATTCAGAGTCAGTGTTAGATCACGTAAATTTCACCCTAATACTGATGTCATAGATGACATGCTATTTGTACTTCATTTATCTTTATTGTTAAAGATAGAGCAGGCATGGAAATAATTTACTTTTCTATGAAACAGTTTTGAGTCATATTTTTCGTCTGTGTTTTGACATGAATCTGCAGGAAACAAGATGTTGGGCTGGAGTTCAGAAGTAGGTGGGCTTGCAAAATGGATTCTGACAAAAGTCTAATTAAATTCACTTGTGTCCTCCATAAATGGAGTTGATGGAGGAGGACGAAGTGGGAGGCCATAGTTTTTATACTTTGCAGTATGTGAGAGCCTTTGGCAGTAGGAATAATTGCGGATGATGTTGGCATTGCATCTGACGCTCAAATACCTTCATTCATCATCGTGCTTGTGTTGGTTTTGGCTTTTTTAAATTACAACCATTACTCCACACCTTTAATTTAATTGGCCCTTTAATTAATTTTGCGTTATAGCAGGTACTCTTTGGGATGGACTGTTGACTGTGTACTCAACATTGACAACTCCTAAAAATTGTTAAGTGCCACTGAACAAGACAATCATCTTCCACATGCCAATTCCTACGGAGAATGGGTCCATTTACAGTGAGGAAGCGCACTCACTGCCATACCTTTAACGATAAAACACATTGTGTGAGTCTGTGTGTGAGCTGGCTGGGAACCACACAGAGAGTGTGTGGGTGAGAGAGAGAGAGAGAGAGAGAGAAGACTGTGTCTGATACTGCTCTCTGCAATGGTGGGACAAATTGGAGCCAGACAGGCCAAGGAAAGAGACCCAAAACAATATCTCCCACAGACGGACCACAGCATGGGCCTTGGGGGAGAGCCGAGAGTGATACACATATGGATTAGAGAGGACTGTAGTATAGAAAAGGAGACACATGTTACTGATATATTCCCTAATGACTGCTTTGAATCAAAAGCAGCAGATTTTAGGCTTTTGAAGTCTTGTTTGGTGGTTGAGAATGGAACCCAGTTATCGTATTAAATCAATCAGGCTTATTATAGTGTTAGGGTTAGGTTGCATTGTTGTGTTATGCTGGTTTGTTACATGTTGTGTTTTCTTGTGAACCGGGCTTTATGAGTGTGCTGCAAAGGAAGAATGAAGATAACAGGGCATGTAACCTTTGCAAACATCCACATCTAACCAATCTGTCTTGTTGTGGTTTCCTGCAGGTCTCCAGCAGGCATTTGACAAGGACTGGGAGGCCGGACGCATCACCCAAAACAGCTACAGGAACGGCTCTGATGATGGCGTCCTGGCGTACAAGCTCTTGGTGCAGACAGGACGCAGGGACAAGCCCATCAATTTCAACCAGGTATGTTTAAAAAAAGGCCAATTTCGTTCATTCTTATGACTAAGGGCAATTCAAAATTAAGATATGGTGAAGTAGACACACTATGTTTGAATGCAAACTGTATTACATGGACAGAAGTCTGAGGATAAACTTAAGAGATTATGACACAAGTGCCAAAGGTGTTTTGTCCCTCTGCATGTGAATATCTATGCGCATTTTGTTGTGCGAAAGAGTCACACTCTGCTTGAAAACACTCTCTCCATCTGTCTTTTTCCCTCCTTTCTGTGTCTGTCTTCATCTTCTGTCTGTGATGACTTTACCGAGCCCAGGAATTTAAAGCTCTCACCGGGGCTTCAGTCTGCCTCTGAAAAAACTATTAACTCTTCATTTAAGCCATTTGTCCCCATTTTGTGTGTGTGTGTATGTGTGTGCTGCAAAATATTTCAGAGCCTTGACAGTGAAATGCCTCATTTTAACATCAAGCCCTCAGTTTGACATTTTGTCAGTGAATCCAGACACAGTGTAAAAAGTTGGAAGGTATGACAGGACTGCTGCAGACCCTGATAGGTCTTCAAATAATTAGCCTGGATTCCGCAGCCCCGCGGTTAAAAATGATTAGAATAGTCATATTTTGACAAATGATGAATTGAGCTAGTCGGCTTTTCTTTGCAAGTAAATGAGTTGAGCCTTTGGGGTGTACTAGTGTGTCAGAAGTGCTTATTTGCTTCATTTAAACATCACAGCCCCCTGAAAGTAATGCATTGCTTTTACGAAAAAAAAGGGTTAGAGGTGTATGAAGATATTTTAAAAGGGCTTTAAGTTATAATAAATCATCCACTAGTGTAGAGGACAAACTGGTTTTCCTTCAATAATTCATTCCATCATGCAACAAGAAGTCCATGACATTGTATTTCCTAAACGTTCTGCTTGCACGGAGGCTGGTTGAGCTGTTGATATTGCACCTCAGCTGAAGCCAAAAAGAAGGAAAAGATAAAGCAAGTGCACAACAGAGTTGCAGTTATCTTTATCAAACGCCAGCTCAGCAGTTACATTGAACTCGATCTCCACAATGAAACAGGAGGGGTTTTAGTGTTACAAATGAAACAATGGGCAGCAAAGGTCTCAGAAGGGCATCCAAAAAGGAACTTGTGAAATCAAATCTCTTCTGTTTCAGCAGAAGGACACAAAAACACTGATAATAAAATAGTGTGGAATAAGCAGGAGGAAATCAAGGGACAGATTGTGTTTGTAGAACTGAGGAAACTTGCTCAGCTTCAGCAGTGCATCGCACGCTGTTTTTGGTCTAGTCCCACCTCCAAAAAAAATCAGCATACATGGATGCATGGCTGCGCTTTTTGGCAGGAAACTGTGAAAACAGAAGATAAGGCACTGGAGAAATATAAAAACTAAATTCTTGGCTGGAATTTTCTGAAAACCCCAAACACAAAACAAGTTATGTTCTTTTCAACACTGAGAACATTTTCCTCAAAAAATAACTTACTTTGACACATAGCCCCACTGAGTCTTGTGTTTATTGATATTTATAGTTTGTGTGTGACTCTGTGTTCATGTGGTGCATGCCTTCAGTATGAAAGCCTTTTCCCCACTCAGCTCCTAGTTTTTTTGTTTTGGGCTGTTCTGAGCTCCATCGCACCAACAGCATACTACTTTTCCCATCCTTTCCACAAGCCGACAGGAAGCAGAGGCAGACCTGGTGTGCAGCCCTATTACATCACTTCCTGTGCCTGTGAGGGAAGTGTATTTGCCGTGAGGCGTGGGGGCCGCCAGCAGAGCTGCCTGGGCTTCCCGTGACAGCTTGAAGACATACTGTTGTTGCGTATCCCGCTGTTAAATTCAATCCAGATCCTCTGGAATCCAACTCGCTTCCCCTCTCTCTCTCTCTCCAATTCTCCTGCTTGCACTACCTCTCTCTGTCTCTCTCTCTTTCTCCACACACCGACCTCACTCCCTCCTTGCTCCTCTACTGTGTCCTTCTCAATGAGGGGAGCTGAAACACGTGGTTTCTTTGAGGAAGCACTGTGTGTGTGTGTGTGTGTGTGTTTGTGTGCATTTGTATGTTTTGAGTGTGTGTTCAGCTTTTGTCTGTTGCGCTTGCACTTACGGCAGTAGCTGTTTTTGTTTCTTAAAATGAGGACCAGATCTTTTCCAACCCTGGCAAATTGCAAAGCTAGATGTTTTATTTTGATATGCCACTCCACGGATCTCTGCAGAGGTGTTCCGCCTTTGATCTGCGGCTGCTAACATTTCTCTCCGTGCTGGGCGACCATTCATTCCTTATGGCCCTGCCTGGAAATCATGTGGGAGCCAGTTGTCTGTGCAAGTGAGTGTGTGCGGTTTGAAAATAGAAAGATAAAGTTTTTGCAGCAAAGAAGGAGAGGTGGAAAGTTTGAAAGTGCTAAGAGAGGCCATGCTAACGCTATCAAGAGCGCTTTTCTTCTCAGGGTCGGGTTGGTCTGTGGCGCCGGGCATTCTGGGTACCCGTAGGGGTCAGGAGAAGCAAGTGTGAGCAACATTTGTACAGATGTTGTGTTATTTTTATAGCTCTACTTCATTTGCTGGGTGGCATTTCCTTCAGTGTTAACAACCAGGTTAACTGCACACAGACGTGCTCAGGGACTCCAGCCAATTTTTTTATTGTTACGCTAAATCAAGCAATTTTTTCTCTCCTCACCCCCCCTCATCACAAAAAAAAAACTCTACTCCTGTCTTTACCCACCTAACCCCATGAGTCTAGCTTCACCCCTAAAATTCTCCCTGCCTCTGTGAAGGAGGGATTTATGGAACGTAGAAAGGAGAGTGGCAGAGCGGTGTGCAGTAATGGTTTTACCTCTGAGGAGGTAGCAGTGCTAGGCTGCACTCATCTGTTTCCACATGGGAGGGAAAGACAGCCATTCTTGTCTACCTACTAACCACAACCATCACAGAAAATGACTCCAACTGAAACAGAGCATGGGAACAATCTGCAGCCAGACAGGAGCACACAGTACCGGTTCGGTTTTATTCATTGTTCGTGGGTGTCAGAAGTTAAGTTGCAGGCTGACGGAGACTTTTTTATTAGCTCTGAAACAAAGGCTGGAGGTGCACTTAACATTTTTGTGCACATGATGACTGCCTTACATATACTGCAGCTGATTTTAGCACTGATTGATTAAAATAACCCTACATGTCTGCAAGATGCAGTATGCACATGACTTGAAGCCACAGTGGATGAGTTGTATGGGTTTGTTAAAAGATGTCTGGTTATAAACAACAACAACAAACTTTAAAAGTACTGGACAAATCAATTTGTTTACCTGATGGTGGCAGTAAATAAAAAACTAATGGATCATCCAAAGTTATTATAATTTATGCTTTGGGTGACATGAATGTCTGTGGCAAATTCCGTCACAGTCTCGTTGAGAAACTTAATTCGAAATTGAAAAAGTCAGGGGATCACCAGAGTCATTAGGATTTATCTTCCCCTATGAATGTACATTCAGTATTTGTTAGTATATGTTCACTCTGGACCAAAGTGATGGACTGACCTGCTGACATACCAAAGGACTGACATCCATAGAGCCACGTTGTTAGCATGACCAAAAGACGCTGATAATATTTCATTTTACCTGATTGTAGAAAAAAGTTCACGAAGTCACAGTACAGCTTTTCAGATTTGAATGTGCTTCATAGAAGAAATATCAATGTACTGATTCATCTCCAAATCTTAAAGCTAAGAGAACTCGACATCACATTCATCTTCAGCAGCTGCTTCTTGACAGAAAAGTGCTGTTAGGCCTCCTTCATAAATTTATACAGAGTGGTCGGGACGTTGGACCTGATGTTGGCCAGCCAGTATCTGCTGTATGTAAAGGGAGAAGCTGATTCAACATTTTCCATGTTTTAATGTGGCATGATAATTCTAGGAAGCTGTGATGAGAAGTACGGGAATTTTCAGAAAGGCGACCAGTGTTTGACTTGTTGACTTTTCTTTGGAGAGAGGCTAATATTTGACTCTTATTTTGAAAGCTGCTCCGTTCTCTCGCACTCATGCATGTGTATAAATAAGCTGTTCTGTGGTCAGCTCACCTGTCGAATGTTTTGGTTGAACATGTTCTATTTCCACAATACCCTTTCGTGTCCAATGTATACATTACAGCAGCAATGTGATTTCCTACGTAAGCTCTACCTTCTTTTTTTTCTTTTTGCCTTAATTACTCCTTTTCCATTTGCAATTTATTCCATTTTCAATTTTCAAAATTTGGCTAAGCCCAATAAGAGTGTGAATAATGTAATTCATCCCTTTAAAATGCATGCAGTGAAAGTATGAGAGGATACAACAGAACAGTATCTACATTAGTAATTAAGGTACCACAATTAATTCATCTTCTCTCTTGGTTTCGTAGCTGACTCGCCAGAGGCTTGTGGATGCAGACGGTATCATCAACCCGGGGGCTTTCTACATCTACCTAACCGCCTGGGTCAGCAATGATCCTGTGGCCTATGCTGCCTCTCAAGCCAACATTCGCCCACACCCTCCTGAGTGGCTCCACGACCGTACCGACTCCATGCCCGAGACACGCCTCAGCAGTAAGTCAGCTTGCCATGAGCTGACAAAATATGTTAGAATTGAAAACATGATCCCATGTAGTGTAATGGAACAAGGTTTTGCCTCCCCACAATGAAGGAAATTTCAATAATCATGTTGTTTTCCTCAACAAATGAAACTAATTTGAGGTGATTAACGTCAAGCCTTCTACAAGTTACAGTTTAACAAATTACGTTTAGAATATATTTGGGCTCACCAGTCTTGGCGGAGCATTTTTTTATAGGCTCCGTAAGGCGGCCACTACATGTGAACAGTGTTTACCTCTTGTGGTTTGAGTTATTGCGCCTTGTCTGCCTCTTAGCTTTAAGTGAGGTAGTCGACTTCACTGTACCACTGTGGTGTGTGTGCGTTTGTGTATGTGTGAGCTCAGGTTGCAAGGCTGAAGACCAAGACACGGCTCACTGTGGTTCCTCTAATGGTGCCTGTGGTGAATGCTATAATCCTTGCTACCATGGGGCCCTAGCATTGCACACACACACACATACACACACACACACACATTATTAAAACTCAGTGACCCCAAACACTACACACACCCTGTTCTCATTTCCCTACCACACACACAGACTGTAACTCACATAAAAAAGTACAGTCATGTTGTTGTTTGATTCTAGCCTATGATTTGGTGCAAGTCAGGAAGTGCTCCGCGGGGGAGGAAAATGATTGGATAACAAGGATAGACTGGGTTTGGGTGGGAAACACAATTGGATAACAAGCAGGAAGTCCTTTACAGGGGGGAATATGATTGGATAAGCAGCGTGAAGTGCTTGGCTGTGCGGGAGCCCCCCGGAGCAGAAATGTGTTGGCTGAAAGCCAACTGGTGTCCTAATGGAAATTTATGGTTGAGATTATAATGGGCCAAACCATGTTAGCAAGTGCTCCTGTCTGACCCTGCAGGCACAGTGGAATATACACACTCACACCAAGACCAGACAGTCCAAAAACATGTGTTTTTGTAAGGAAAGCGATAGGACAGATGTGGAGTTGCGGGGTAAGTCTTTGGATCTGCGTCTCTAGCAGTGTGTGGTTAATTATTCCGCAAGCACAAATCTGAATGGATACACTGTTTTGTAAGCACCAAATATGACTTCATAGCAGAGTGACAGACAGGTATGCATGTTTATGCATCTATATTATGCTTCATGTGTCAGAGCTAACTTGTGGGTGTGGTGATGGCAGCGAATGGCGGCGATTCTGACATTGTAATTACCATGAATCAACGTTAGCTCTGACACTCTGCTGTGTCTGGAACTGATAGGCCCTCATTAGCCAGGCTGGGCCACAGACTGGCTGGGATCGAGTCAATGGAGCTCTGTTTAATGCTGCTCTGCTCACCCCCACCTCACACTCACACACACATACATACACACACACACACACACACACACACTCGCCCACACACACACACATGTGCCCACAGATGTAGCCAGTCTCTGAACAAGGTAGGGTTTGGGAGGGAAGGTCTTGATATTGGTGGTTTAACTGAAGAGTTCAAAATTATTTCTGCAAATAAACCAAGTGATCAAAACGTAATGCTAATAAATCAGACCAGACAAATATCATCTGCAGATGTCATTTTTGCCAGTGTTTATTTATTTAATATCTTCTCTAGTTTCCTGCAGTAATCTAATCTCTAAATTGCACTTAAGTTATCTTGCTTCCAAGGTCCCAAGTGTCAAAATCATCATAAGTTGCTGAAGGGGGTACGACAGTAATCATGTGGTGATTACACCTGAATAAAGATTAAGTTCTCTCCCTTTTTACCTTCCAGGATATTGACCTTTTTCTTATTGTTTCTTCATTCAGTCCCGGCTGCTGAGCCCATCGAATACGCACAGTTCCCCTTCTACCTCAACGGGCTCCGGGAGACGCCGCAGTTTGTGGAGGCCATCGAGAGCGTGAGGGCTATCTGCAGCAACTACAGCCGACAGGGCCTTCCCTCCTACCCCAACGGCTACCCCTTCCTCTTCTGGGAACAGTATGTTAGTCTGCGCCACTGGCTCCTGCTGTCCATCAGTGTTGTGCTCGCCTGCACCTTTCTGGTCTGTGCCCTCTTC
Organism: Acanthurus tractus; assembly: GCA_029783725.1. Lineage (NCBI taxonomy): Eukaryota > Metazoa > Chordata > Actinopteri > Acanthuriformes > Acanthuridae > Acanthurus > Acanthurus tractus. Next base: position 12,630,505 of record JAQNCA010000027.1, read on the forward strand.
CTGCTCAACCCTTGGACCGCCGGCATCATAGTGAGTGCCAAGTACAAATTAAACATGCATATATGGTTGATAATGACCAAGGGAACAGACATATAGTCATAAACTGCAGCAGATGTTTTTTTGCTAGATGATTTTTGAGAAAGATAAACACAAACCTACTCACTCTCCTACTCTTGCCAGTTTGATAGGCTAACGGGTTATGTTACAAACATGCCATCTCCTTAACACCAAGAGGCAGCAACCCCAACATTCAGTTATTAAAAAATCCCTCTTCCTGCTCTCCTCCCTTTATTTCCTGGTCTTATGTGTGGTCCAGAAGGCATCTCAGAGAGGAGGGAGCTGGCAAGGAGCAGGGGCTGCTGTGTGTTATTGTAGCCCCAGTCACCAGTGTTTATCTTGTGCTGTTTTGTTAGGGCCAGTCTGTTTAGTCTGGTCCAACACTCCCAGACACCAAAGCTGAAATAAATGGGGAGAAGACACAAAGTTGCTCAGACAACTCGCTCCCACTCTAAACCTATAAAAAGTTGGATTTTATTTCCATCCTCCACACTCCTCTTCTCCCCCCTCCTCTCAAAGAGCAGTTTCCAGGGATACACACAAACATGCATTCACACACACAGACACACACTTTGTAGTGCACACGCAAATATGTATATACTTGCACACGTACAGTATGAACACGTAAACACACAGGTACATAACTCATGCAGAAACACATACACAGAGTGCTCTGGTTTTTCTCTGGTGGGTTGTATTTTACGACAGGCAGTGGCCAGGCCACCTAAGCCCTTAAATAGGGGGGAGTAGGGGACCTCATGTTCATCCTTCAGGCTTTACTTGCAAGATCAAAGGACAAGTTATGGACAGGCGTCAAGTTTAACCATTTGTTCTGTCCGGGAGCAGACCACCACTGCAAGCCCTGCAATGTCAGACCCTCAACCTTAAGCCCCTTTCAAATCCCCTCAGCTATTTGTCCCAAAGTCAAGCTTAACCACATAAACAGAGGAACGGTTTCAAACCCTGAGTTTTCTCTTTTGATTTATACTTCCAATAATGATCACAGACAGTCTCAGCTGCATTTAAAGTGACTGCTTGTGATCTAGTTTTGCTTTCAGTCAATGTTCCTGATCGCCATTTTGATTTATCTGTTGGAAAACTGTGACCTGAAAAGAAAAACAACACAGGTACAAAATTTAAAAGTTTTCTGCCACAGAATATCCAGCAGTAGTAATTCTACAAAGATTTTATGACTAAAATAGTCAAGTCTAGTTGAAAGTTTTATCCCTAGAAGCCTCTGAAAGTGAATATAAATTTAACGTTCACTTGCGTTCCGATCACCCAAGATGCTCTTGAGTATAACACCCCACCCCCCGACACACATGCACATACTCAATGCATGTGCACCCACACATACAGGCATGCATGCAGATCCCTCCCCTGCCCACCTCAGCCCTCTTCAAAGGACGTGGGCCCCATGTAACCTGACACCTGTCAGCTGATAATGGCATGTACTCCCAGCTCCCGTGCTGCCCTGCACCCAAGCCTCCATACACACACACATTTTACCTACATATGTAGTTACTACTTACATCTTTTAGAAAGAGATACTCACAAACATCATCGTCATATATTATTGCCCCTGATTTGTCTCGCGTACATTCAAAGTCCAGGTTTACTGTAGATTTCGGCAGTACATGCAGTGTATAGTAGTTTGTTTATTATAAACCATAAAGCAGAAAAATAATTTACTTTTGTAATAATCAACTATGCTGCTATAATGTATGTTTTTCAGCTCTGTCAACTGGCATTTGTATGTTGTAATACATTTTACCACTTTGGACAGATGTTAATATAATTTTCTTTTGGACTCAATCAAACACCAAGGACTTTGGGACGTGAAAAACCTGCAGAAACCACTTTAAACTGTATTTTCTCCAATAAAGACAGAGTTGTCAGAAACATAAAATGTTTGTAAAAGATGATCAAAACAAGGTTTAAACAGACCAACTTCCTATTAATAAATACATTTAAACTATATACATATTTAGATTTTCAGTACAAACTAAAGCAAAATGATAAGCTTCACTGACATGTCTTGTGTTTTTGTGTCTTGATCATTTACAGCATTCATCAGCATTCTTCCTCTCTAACAGAAGTTTCTGTTTTCTCCTTCAGGTGTTGGTTCTTTCTCTCATGACCGTAGAGCTGTTTGGCTTCATGGGGCTGATGGGAATCAAGCTCAGTGCTGTTCCTGTGGTCATTCTCATCGCCTCTGTGGGTATCGGAGTGGAGTTCACTGTCCATGTGGCTCTGGTAGGCATGCACATACTGAAATAAATATGAAAACTATTCAGGGTCAGCTAATGTCTGATCCCTGATGCTATAATGTGAATTTTCGGAACATTTTTCAGCTCCCAGAAACGCTGAAATGTTTTTTTTCTTGACTGTTTTGAAGCCAGTTATTCCCTTGAGAGCTAGACATAGCTTATGTTTTTGTGTGTGTGTGTGTGTGTGTGTGTTGTAGGCGTTCCTGACAGCTATAGGGGATCGTCACAAGCGGGCAGTGCTGGCACTGGAGCACATGTTTGCTCCGGTTCTTGATGGAGCCTTTTCAACCTTATTAGGTGTCCTGATGCTCGCGGGCTCAGAGTTCGACTTCATCGTCAGGTGAGTACAAGAAATAAGACTTTTGAGAAATGCCACACTGATTTAACCAAACATATATACAAGCACGCAGGCCTGATCATACGAAGGTTATTGTATGGCGTCTATGTGGTGTCAGCAGACCGTTGAGACCATGCCTCAACCTGTATGTCACACTGGAATCTACCTGAGACACCGATCATGCATTAAGGCTCTTCGCTTTCCTTCACCATTCCCTCCCTCAATCTCTTTCTCATCTTCCACCCACATCTCCCTTTTTTATACTCCTCCTCTGTAAATCTCATCCCTTTTCCAGCTACCAGTGACTTACCCTTTTTTTTTTTTCCATTTCTGAGGCCTTGTTGTCGTGGCCTTTATCTTCCTTTTGCCCTCCTCTCCCCTTGAGTCTTTTCTTTTCATCCTCTTCTTCTCCCTTGTAGTGTCTCTCATGCCTGACATTTTAGGGGAAACCAGGGGAAGGATGGAGAGTTGAAGGTCAGAGGAACAAGGAGGAGGAGGAGGAGGAGGAGGAGGAGGAGGAGGAGGAGGTCTTTAGGAGGGAGTAGATGGAGAAGCAGCAGGAAACAGAGTGAAAGAGACTTGAGGGGGAGAGAGACAGAGGAAGCAGGAAAGTCTTCTGGCTTTTGTAATCTCCTTCAGCTAGTTTAACTGCCCTCGCTAGACATTTATAAGCATGAGAAGGAGTAACAGGGTGTGGGGCTAGTGGGCAGTGTGGAAAGACAGGAGAAGTGGAAATTAAAACAGACACACTGGGGGCTCTGCGTCGGTGGCTCCTTTTGTGTGTGTGCGCTCATGTAACCGTCAGACAGAAAGGTAACGACCAGCCGCCATAGAGGGGAGGAAAATTAACGATTCTGTACCTTCTCGAGCCCGGAGTATTATGAAAAGTTTCCAGTGAGCTCAGTGAATAGCTTAAAGCAGCTGAGGTAGCTGTATAATTTGGTTGACCAGCTCCTTTGAGAATAAGGGAGCACAAAAGTCCATGTGATCTGCGAGCACACACACACTGTCATGTGCACAGGCCTATGCTCATGCACACACACACACACACAAACACACACACACACACACACACACACACCAACCTGCTCCCCGACCTTGTAATCATGGGGGTCAACGATGGCGTGCCTGCCAGTGAGAGCACACACAGATACACACTCAGAGAGACACACACAAACAGACACACACACACACACAAACACAGGGAGGCCTATAGACCTTCTATCCTCACCTCCAGTGGTGCGCTCTGGTTTCTGGCTCAGTCCGGGGCCTCCATTTAAAGGTTCTGCTGTTGTCTGAGCAAACAAAGCTGCGGCCCAAGACGGCGCAATAACAACAGGCCCGGCTCGTATTTTTCTGCTTGCGCCGAAAGAAATGTTTCCCTGACTTTCCCCCCGTCAGCCCTGTGAATGTTTTCACTCTAAACAGCCCGGCGGGGCACTCAGCCTGGTATGTGGGCCGCACGCGTGCATGTGTACATGTGTGTGCATACATGTGGGTGCAAAGGTGACGTGGCGTTTAACCCTCCTGGTGTGCGTGGAAATGCTAACCGTAGTGATGACATAGTTATTTCAGTCCCACTTATAGAAACAGTTCTGCTAATCTAATATAAGCAAATGAAGGAAGGAAAAATGGGTGGGTGGGCTTTAAATACTAAGGACTAAGGACTAAGCCTGCCCATGTACGGCAGGCTTAGTCCTCCACGCAGCGGTCGCGAGTTCGACTCCGACTCCGACCTTGTGCTGCATGTCACTCCCCCCTCTCTTCGCCCCATTTCCTGTCTACTCTTCCTATAAAATAAAGGCATAAAAAGCCTGAAAAAAAAATTGTATAGTGTATTTAAAGTGTATTTAGGGTGTGCGTGTCTGTGTGAGTGCATTGACTTACTCTTTGGTAAACCTCTAATGTCAAATCATAGATATTTTCTTTCAGTACCAGGGAAACAGAAGGGCTCCTGGATGGAAATTGAATTTAGCTTGTTTTCATTATTTCCTCATCATCATCATCAGCTGTGATCCAGGTCAAACATGTGATTATAATAAGTTTAGAGCTACACTTACAGTGCTGATCAAGTGTTTTCTATCAATGGCTTTAATGGTTTAAGTTGCAACCCATGTTAAACTAAAGAAATAGCAAATCAAACAACTGTCTATTCCCATTTACGTCAAAGCTGCAAAAGCACAGGTACCTTCAAAGAGTACTTAGCTTGGTTAGAAACCTGCAAATGCAGTACGTAAGTAGGAAAGCAACAAACCATAGTAGATTTTATGTTTTCTCAAACATCATTCCAGTATCCTGGAATCGATTCATGTTGTGACAACTGGTTTGTATCCAGTGTACTTTCAGATTAACGCCACCACTCACAGCCAGCAGACCCGTCCTCAGGTCAAACTGATGTACCTGCAACATCACAGAGTAAAAATCCCTCTAGCTGGCTCAGCGTTGCTGCTTGCACACTAAAAAACTTACTTCATCTGTTTGCAGCTGAATCCGTGTCTAGTTTTATTTGTTTGACTCTGGCTCGACTTCTCTGTTACACCCTGAGAGTAAACTGAAGTGAGAAAATGAGTCAGAGATTCAAATGAGGCCTTTGGTATGAAACTGCATGTGAGAATAGGTGGCAACATACAATATATCAAGGGCTCATATAAAACAGTGCAGACCAAATCTCATAAATTGTACATAATGATGCATTTAGGGGTCTTTTTTTTTCTATGTACTGAATTTATTATGTTTATGAATATAACTCAAATGACCTAGTTTAGTTTGGAGCAGTGAAACTGTGCATCCATACCAGCATTTCCAAATCATCAAGTTTCCACAGTTGGACACATTGTACCAGTATTGTGAAGGTGAGGCCACCCATGCTGGGAAGACAAGCACCAGCTCTCCTCACTTGTGGCTCCTCTGCACAATACCCCCATGTGCACACACACACACACACACACATACACATACACAGACTGACATAAACACACACACACACAGATTAGTTATGAATGTGTTAGTTTGAGGCTCAGCTGCATAGCATTGCCAGCGCATCTACACCTCAGCTTGTTCGCATTTATACAAGACACACACACACACACACACATAGTGAAGTCAAAAGTCAAGCCAAGGGGTTTGTGGTTCATCGGTGTGTCCTTGATAACTTGAGAGCTTCTACTGGAGAACCCAGTGAGAAGGAAAGCCTCCCCTAATGAAGGGAGCTGGATTGACGAGAGAAGGAGAGAGGAGGGGGGGGGGGGGGGGGGGGACACGAGTTTGGGTTTTGGTGGGCTATTACCGGAAAAATTGGTGTTTTAATTAAACGAAGGGGATT
>JAQNCA010000027.1:12648972-12689491 GCA_029783725.1 Acanthurus tractus
CTCTCTCTCTCTCTCTCTCTCTCTCTCTCTCTCTATCTCACACACACACACACTCAAACTTAAACAGAGACATGATTGGAGTGGAAGCTGTCGGAGAGAGATTTTAGAGCAGGAAGTGTGTAATTATCGTGGACAGAGGGGCAGATAGATGGATGTGTGTGTGTTTAACACTCCCCCTCAATTTCCCTGCAATCTACTGGACTAATAGAAAGCAGGTGTGTGTGTGTGTATGTATGTGTGTTTCGTTTTCTATGCATGTGTACGTATACACATATGCTATGTGTGAGATACAGCATGTCACGGTAAAAGCAGACACACAGTTCTGGTTTGGGGGTGTTGAACTCAGACGATGAATGAGTGACAGGGACAAAGTAGTGGTGGGGGGCCACCTCACTGTCATTTTCAGGTCAAGTAGAGTCCTTGGACACCCAGTTTGACTAGTGTGTCCCAGTTTTTGCTCCTATGGTAATTGCAGTAGTTGTATAAGAGAAATAATTTATGTAACAAAGAAACCAAACTATTTATTGTCTGCAACTACAAACTGTGACCTTGAGACTGGTTGTTTACCATGTCATGGGGGTTGGCATGCTCTCTAAATTGCCTCCTAGGACATTTTTTTTGAATACTACCATTAAGTTTTATTTTTTTCTAATCGACCAGTGAAAGGGGCAATTAGAAGTTAGAGGTTAAATGTAACAGCTGGAGTTTTATTGGCAATGATTTTCTTACCAACTGATTGCAAATGTGGAGTCTCAGCTGGTTCTCTTCTTACTGGTTGATTAGCAGACTGTAGCAGGAAGCTGTATCTGTAATCAGAAGGAGTACCTGTGGAACACAGACACACAGACACACACACACACACACACGTGCACACACACACTCGATTAAAAAGCACAGTATGGATCAGTAATCTTTTTCTTATGTGAAACTAAAATCTAAAAGCTTTTAAAGACATAGCCGGTAGAACAGTTTCCTAAGAGTATTTATAATTGTTCAAGGAGAGTTCACAGTAAATACTGTGTGTGGTGTGGATTGGTGTGTGTGTGTGTGTGCGTGCGGGTGTGTACAGGCTCCTGCATGCAGTGCTGTTTCACATTGGTCACAGAAACTCTCTCCCTTTCTCAGCCAATCCCAAGCTTCCTCTCAAGGCAATAAAGAGGCATGCTTTAAAAATGCCTGGAATTGCCATAAAAGTGTGTCCCTGTGCCTACATGTGTTTGTGCACAAAAGAGAAAGTTGGATATAATAAAAATATGTTTGTGTTATTGATAAACTTTTGGGTCCCATGTATTCTACCTCACCAGGCGTTTATGTGATTTGCATATAAGTGAAAGATGAAAAACAGGGAGAAGGGTTATGTAAGGTAAGAGCTGTTCCTCAAGGCAGGATTTTACACACATCTTTTGTGATGGCTCACATCAGACATAATAAAGCAACTGAGGCTTGGTAAGTCTTGATTTCCTTTAAAGGCTTCTCAGTGTTGCATTTTAATTTTCTTCCTTTATATGTTTTCTTTGTCACTTTTAGTCAGACATGATAACCCAATTGAGTTAGGGTTAGGTTGTTTTTATCCTGTGAATATGGAATAAAAAAAGCAATTGCAAAAATTTAGCAATTATGCAGGTAAACTACATTAGGAGGGAAATGAAACAGATTTTCATTTGCAGTTTAAAATTCAGAATGGTGTTTCCTCTCTGACTGGGCTGAGAAAAAAAATACCCTGGCTTGCATGTAATTCTTTCAACCAGTCACAATTGTCTTGTTTGGGGCTTAACACATAGAGTGATGGTGCGTTTGCAGGATAGATGAGAAGGAGAATGAAACAGTCGCCTAATGGCAGGGTCATAACAACAGCCTACATCTGGTGAGTCACCTTTGGCAAGGAAGGTTTAATGTTTTCTGTGCAGGAGTTATATACACTCACAAGCATGCGCACTTTTACAAATATCCTTAATCCTATCTTTGTTGGGACCCTAACCGTAGCTATCACAACTGAGTGATTAACAGTAGTCCTCAGTGTAACTCCTAACCCAACCTGAGCCTAATGCTAAAAAACTCTAAATCCAAGTCCTTATCCTCAAACAGCCATTTAAACGTGTGGAGTCCAGCATTTGGGTCTCCATGAAGCTGTTGAACTCTGCAAATGCAGTTAAAACAAGTCCAAACACACACACTCGTGTGCACATGCATACACTCTCTCTCTCTCACACACACACACACACACACACACACACACACACATTCACAGGAAGACCCAAAAACTACTCCTTTAAACTTTGTGTGAGACTCAAATCAATTTATGAGAGAGAGCTGGCCCCTGTCTGGAGACACCTCTGACAGCTCTTCCTTTCTCTTCTGAAAAGTGCTCTTTCTCTCTCTTTCTCTCTCTTCTAACAGCCAGACATTTAGACTTAAGTCCAAACGGATCTGAAGATTTTTAACGGCACATTCCTCTGCTTTAATTTGAATGTCTCCTTCCTTCCCTCCTCTTTCACTCCAACTGTCCTCAGGCTGAGGGACAACTTTTTCATCCACACTAGAACTGACATGTAGACTCAGACTAACAAATGTACAAATGTTTTCAAGAGCTAAACTGCTTCTGATTTGTGGTGAAGTGTTTAATAGCTTTCACCGAGAGGAAGGGAAGAACATTAATCATTAGAAAAGAAAAATTGATGACAGAAAGCAAATTAAAGACTAAAGAGAGATAGAAGTGACAAATGAGTAGCTCATCATTTGAACTTAATTTATTTGACAAAAAGAAAAATCTAACTCAATTTCTAATTTGTTGTTTGATCAAGTTTCTCCTTTTTTTATATAAATAATGTTTCTTTGTTATTAATCCTGTTTTTATGTGAGCTCCACTCACAAGACTTTCTGTGAACATTTTAAGAGCTAAAATGTTGACAAAGTGTGTGCATTTACATATTTAGACTCATGTGTGCGTGTGAAAATCTGCAACATAAAATTAAGTTCTGTTTTTTGAGAAAACACTCAATTAAATGTAAGAATAGAAAGAAAAAGAGCGTGCAAAGAGAGCTTAATGCTGCTTATCGCAGAGCTCATATTTTCCTCTTGTGGTATCCAGCAGAAGACACCATACACGCACACACATCAGTTTTGGCCGATAAACAGAGCAGCATCTGTGTGTGGTGCACTGAGACAGGCATCAGGTCACCTAGGGCCACAGCGGCAGAGCCAGGTTGGTAATGGCTTTGGTCTTGACCAAAACTGGTAATAAGATTGGTCTGGAGCAGAACTGAGAAATTTGTCAGCAGCTGTGCAGCTTCTGGTCTCAGTGAGCCCGGGATAAACTCCAGAGACTGATACCCAAGCTCTCCACCCGGCTCCATTTTACTCTTGCCAAAACCACAACGTTAGAAAACAACTATACTTCAAAAATTAACAATCACATGCTTTGCCTTTTTCCCCAAAATCTATTTACGGTCGGGGATTTTTTTCATTGTGCAAAGGGTTAGATTTATAATTATCAAATGATGAACTGCTAACAACAGTTTAGCCAGAATGTGTTATTTGATGCTTTTCATATCTTTTCCTAAATGATCCAGCAGGACAAAAATGAGATGGATACCAAAAGTGAAATTAAACTGCAAATTCAAAATTGCGAAAAGGGAATAAGTGTCAGCATACACGTATAATCATTTAACAAATCAAAAAGATTAAAAAACTACAGTATTTACTTATTGAATAAATACATAGTAAATGTTAGTAAATGTCTCCTTTGTGTTCTAATCTTAATACTCTGCTTGGCACAGTTTCCCAGTTGGCAAAGTCAGATATCTGGCTGTGATCAGGCCTCCACTCCAGGCATTAAAACATACATTCACATGCAAAAGCACACACACATACACACATACACGCATACACACATACACACATATACACATAGACATATGGACGAGTTGCTGTCCCACTGCGTGACAACCCGTCTCTTGGCTCTGCAATAATCACAGAGTAGCAGTACAGTAAAAACACATATGGTTTACACTCCATTTCTCCTAGCATCCATATATGTGCCCATGCAAGCATAAGCATAGCAGTACACGCACAGCTGCAAAGACACACATACACAGACACAGACACACATACATAAACACATGCATGCACACACAAAAACATCAGTGTGTGGGTTTCCACTTTGGGCATCAAACCACACTCTCTCAAGTTTTTGCCGTGGTTTTTCTTTCCTTCTCTCTCGTTTTTTCGAGCACTGCCATGGACCTTGTTCCAAACCCATATGCTGATGTTTTTACAAGACTTAGGCACACACATACACACGCACACACACACACACACACATACACATGCAGCACCCTGCATGTGGAGAGACCTAGCCCTGGTTGACCTACATGTTGGCTCAGGCAGGCAGCCAGGGTGGAGCTGATGATGAACCTGGGCCAGCGTCTTATGATTTTAACTGCAGCCTTTACTGGACATTTACTGATGGAGACACCAACATAAATACATTACATGAAGGTTCTATAATCCAACTTTAGCAACAATTTAAGGGTTTTATTTAAAATGTGTATAATTAAGGTTAAGTGTGTGTCTATGTGCATGTGTGTGTCAGTTTCCAGCCTTGGATCACAATAATAATTACTCAAAGCCACATATTTTCATACACATGAGGAGCAGTTTAATGACTCTTAAGTAAAGCCAATACAAATAATCTTAGATCAAAAAAGACAATCACGCTGCACACATTTTTTGAAAAAAAGATGATGCTATGAATTGCAAACATAGAAATTCTTTTGAAATATGAAAAAAAGATGAGTGTAAATCACAACCTTTAGATATGCCTGACTTAATTTATTAAATATATATTCGGTAGTGGCAGGGGATGATGTGAAGAGCACATTTCTTTTCCATATAACCCTAAATAAAAGCAGCCTGCAAGTACAGTATGGTTTAAAGCCTAATGGACTGCACAGATGAATCTTAGAAAATTAGTAGCGACTGCTGACAGTTTCAAGCAGATGTGGTGGAATATATTTTAAAGGGAAACTTCAGAAAATTAAAAAAAGACCTTGCACCTCACTCAAGTTTGTACACACAGTTTCCATGTTCTGTTTGAGAAGCTAATGACAAGCACCAAACTATGAGGGGACACACACACACACACACACATACCATTTGAGCACACACCTGTGAACACACACACACACACACACACATGCACGCATGCACGACACACACACACACACACACAGAGTAGCGCCAACTCTTACGTACACATACACAGGCCTTTGCTTTCCTACCACAGAAATTCTGAGGTCTAATGTGGAACCACTAGACCACTTTAAACACATTCCCCCTTCTTACAGTCTGCACTGCTTCACTGTAACATTCATACTGTGCACACATACAATACATACCATGGCTTTTACATGTATATTTAGTAGTATTCAAGTGGTATAAGCACATATTAACAGCCACCATCATATCTGACCACACTCAGAGAGACATGCATGAGAAGGACATATTTGAGCCTCAGAAACAAAGCGTTTGTGTGTGTGTGCCGCTCAAAAACCCACCCTTGCATACAGTCTGAAGGCACAAACACACACAAACACATGCGCAAACTCACACACATGACACTGTGTATGTTTAAACAAGCGTTTCCTGGTGCAGTGTGCTGGGCTGCTCAGGGTTTGACTGGAGCCTCTGGGTGATTTGTCAGTTTGAGCCATACAGACCAGGAACCCCTCAAAGTTTGCTTTTGGTTCCAAAGGGACACACTCTGGACCCCTGAATTCCTGGCTATGGTATGCACTTTGTTTCACCCTCTGGACCCTCACCCTTGAAATGCATGACACACATGCATACACTAACACAGATGGGCATAAAACGCACATATGCAGAGGGAAGGTATACATTTTCAAAACGCACACTGCACACACTTTCTTAGACAGTGTGGTCATTGTTCCAAATATTTCCCTTTTTTTTAACCTTTGAGCCGCTAATCAGATGATGACAGGTTAATCTTGAACAACAAGGCCAGTATAAGTCAAACTGTTATTCTTAAAACAAAACAAAAAAATCCTCAACGAGAAAAAACAGATTTAATCATTCAACATTTTGATCAATATTTGAAGCATGCACATGAAATACCTGTGGAGCAGCCTTTAAATAGATATATTTTTTATTCCTTCTAAGAATTAAACACTTTATTAAGATCAAAATTGTTCAAAAGAGGATTTACAAAATAAATGTATTTTTCCAGTAATATGATTAAGAACTCAAGAATTAAAGTGTGCACATCACTCATGTATGATTATGTTACTCTGATTCAAGTTAATGATCTTTTTTGAGAACGTTGTTCAAGGTGTTTGAGTGCATCCCTTTCGTCAAATTATATTTGGATCTACATATTCGCATTTTTTTAAAATTATGTTTATTTTAGTTTTACTCTGTTTTTTCATTTCAGTTTTTTACTTCACTCCTATTTCCAATTGTGTTTTTCTAAATTTTATGAATGTTTTTATATCCTTTTGTATCTTTACACCCTGTTTCTTTTCTTGTTATAAGCACTATAAATTGTGTTATTGTTGAAAGTAGATTGATTGCACACAATCTCACCTCATCTTGACAAACATGCATAGGAGGCTGGGACAATTGAAAAAAAACTTTTCAGATAACCAATACATAAAAGTTGCATAGAATATATGCTCTGTTTGTGTGATATAATTAGTGGTATCTTCGGGGGACCTTTTCTTGTACGCAACAGCCACTTGACTCAATTTCCCAGCAGGCACCGCTGGGTGGACTGGTGTGGGTGGTGCGCGTGTCAGCCAATAATCTTCTTCTACATACGGAACTCCGAGAAAAGAGGGAAGTTCAGTTTGTTTACAACGCGGGGAATGAGACTGTCATCTCATCTGAAGACATTTAGAACTTATGGATATACCTGGCGTCTGCTTTTTTAATATTTCAGTTTGATATCTACACGTCTTGTTTACATGTAAGTGCACATTTAAAACTACTGTAGGTGACATTTGTACGACTGTAGTGAAGAACTTGCTAGCGGGCTAACTGCCGAAATAACGGTGGCTCGTTGCAATGAAAGATTAAACGCAGGTTTGTTCAAGGAATCGTAGCGACACTGGCTAAGATGAAGGAGTTTTATTCTGTCCCCTTTTGTGTCTTTAAATTGAACTGTTTCCCCCTTATTTGTAACTATAGTAGAGTGGAGGAAATACTGTCATCCTGTGGTGTGGTGCAGTTGTTACATCCAAAAGTTTTACTAAGCTGTTTACGTTTGCGGGAAAGTAACTGCCAGAAAAAGAGAGACCACATAGCTGTCAATAAATTGGTGATTGAAACTGGGTACAGCAAAGGTACTATTTTTTAATTAACAGTCAGTAAAGCGTCCGTTTAGGGTAATGTTGCTTATACTAGAGCAACAATTTGTGAAAATCATCCCCTCAAAGGTGTAGGTTTGACCTGTGGCAGGTACTTAGCCTAATTAACTTATAGGTCACTTAAAGGAATTTTAAGCAAAAAAGATTGCTTTATAGATTTGTAATCTTGGTATCTTTCTTTTTGATTTCAAACTTGCAGGAAAATTCAAGGAGGGTCATTTGCTTAGGCTTTATTTGCCATGTTATATGCATATAACATCCTCATAATTATAAACATTAGCAATTGTAATTGAAAACCATCATAACAGAAATGATGTAAAATGGAAATTAGTCAAATTGAACTTCATAAATGAAATGACTCATTTAACAAGAATGGACAGGAATTGATTAGTCTTCACTCCTCGTTTAGCATTCTCAATTAAGCTATATCCCATATGGTAGAAACTAGTCATCAAAAGATAGCAGAAGTTGTTAACAAGTTATTTGTAGGAGTATGCTGCTGTGCATTCTATGAGATCCAGTATTGCTGTTTTATTTGTATTTCTCATCACTTTGCTGTTATCAGGTACCATTTTAATACTGAAACTGTGTCTAATTAACAGTATTCTTTGAATTAATGTGCTTAAATTCCCTTTGGAATTTTTCACAAAAGTTACAAATTGCTTTCAGAAATTTACTGACCCTTTGCATCACTTGTACAGGTAACTAGATAAACAAAAAGTTGGACCTATCACCCAAAGTCGAGCTGTAATTAATTTATAACAAAGCAATTAATAATACAAAACAGTTAATAGTTTGTTCAGGCTTAAACATCTGATTCCCTATCTGAAGCTTCTTAAAGAATGATTTTATGTTGCTCTCTGGGTTTTAGGAAATTGTTATCATACTAATCTCTTGTGAAAATAATTGTTAATTGCAACCTCATTAATTGGTATATTTGTTTCTTTTTTAAAAAATATTTTTATTTTTATTTTTTGGACTGCCCAAACAAAAAGGCATCAATCAAACATCATAAATAGGTGGTAGGAACCACTTAGTGATTTTTGTATGAATTTATCTATATTGTATGTGTTTCTCCTCTCATTTAGGTGCAGTTGCAATTGGACATAATGAGGATCAGTTGTATATTATAGGAGTAAAATGATAAAGAAATATTCAGTCCCATTCCCCTAAACTGTACCTCCTTAATGACTGCCATTTAGACAGCATTTAAATTAGCCTAATTATCTGGGTGTTTTAAAATATAAAATCTTAAAACTACAGAAGTAAATTCATAGAAAGTGATGTTTAGCTGATTTGATTATATAAAAATAATGTCAACAATCTCATAATTGGAACAGCAAACTCACTCTTACCCAAAGTCCACAAACTTGGTTTAACAAATCTTCAAAAATAATATTTGACCAGTTACATCTTGCTCCTGCTCCAGAATGTGTTCAGCCAACACGGGAGCTGCTGTCAAGTGTGTTTATGTGCATGTAGGTATTTTTTTTGCCTGTTTGACATGCATGTAGACTAAAGATTTTATGCAAGTGCGGTTTATAGGTCTGTGTCTGCATGTACTGTCTGTATCTGATAGAGAGTGTGAGTGAGGCTGTCTAAGACTTATGTATTCATCATGCGTTTTTTTTCCACCTCCACTTTACTGAAAACTGAGCCCCTGACACTAGTCAACAAGAGTCGTTTGTTCCTAATTTTCCCGACTTTTTTCCCTCCCTGAAAATAAGTATTTATATATTCACATCAGCAGGCCATAGGGGCTTTCCAGCAGAGATGATGGCAAGACATTAAACAAATCATGTGCAGTGAATTGATCATAAAACAAAACCCTGTGGTGTCTCACACAGACCTGTCATTATGACAAAAAAACAACAAATAGTCGCACAAACACACACCATTCATCCAGGCACGAAACACATCCTCGCAGACACCCTTGTGATCTTACCCCCCATGTTTTTCTCCCCATAATCATAAAAAGTGAAGAATGTACTGTTTATTTCTCAGTAGGCCTTCGTTACTGTGTGAGAAGGCTTGATGGCCTGCAGCTTTAAATTTTGATTGTAAGACTGTGGTAATAAGAGCTTAACATAACCAGAATAATACACTATGCCTCAGTTTATTTTCCACCTATTATTACTTCCAACTATTATTGTGTTATCCACTTCTGTTCCAATAAAAGATGGGGCATTATTTGGGCCACACATGCACAAAACAAAAAAGCCCAGCAATAACACTGGTAGATGCATATTATTGAGTAATGTTGGTTTGTCCAGTTATATTTGTGTAAATGTATATTTTGGTGGATACTCAGATTTTCAGTAAAGTCACAGTTATGTTTTATTAGGAATTAGACCCTTTATTTACACAAAATTTTTATGAAATTTCTCATTTCAAGCTTTGTGTTTTTAACTACAGTTCATTGCATTTTCGCTATACTTCTCTATAAAATTTCTGCAAAGTCTATTTTTATGCCTCTGTTCTGGCAACAGCAAAGGCCTGGTTTGTTTGTCACACTCTTATGAATACAAAGTCTCTAAAATGCCTTCAGGGAATTTCTTAAGATTAAGCACAGATGTCCACTTGAAATTTGGTGGTCAAAGGTCAAGGTCACTGTGACCTCCCAAAACCTCCCAAAGCAATGACATTTTATATCAAGAGGTCTGCCATGGATGTAAACTGAAACTTGAATTGTTAAGGAATGAATACAACTGTGATGTGATAATCCTGGTTGATTATTTATAGTCCTGCATTGTTTTCAACTATGATTGCTCACCCTTTAACTCTGCCTCTATTGTCTGTTGCTACTTGACTTTGCTTGATGCTTTGCTTCCAACACTTGATCTGTAAAATGGTGCAAAACTGGAGGGGACATGTTCAAGCATCACCATCATCCTCATGGGCCTGATACTAAGTAATAGAGATCTACTCATAAATATTGGCTCATGGTTTTCCTAGCGGTCAAAAACTCCCCAAGACAGCTAACAGAGGTGGTCATTGTTTGAGAGGAGATGGCTCACCTTAACTATAAAAATTTTTTTAACTTGTGATACTGATATTGCACATTAAAATATTATCTTAAGTTATCATCACAATGTAAAAATATGGACATTGATTGCTATCTTACTGATAGTTTTTGGTATCCTTGTTCTTGACAGTATTCATGTTCTTTTTCTCACTTAAGATTTCAAGTACGTTCACTTGTACGAAGCAGCAAAATGTCTCAGCTGGTGCCACTGATCCCACAAACAGCAGAGCCCCTGCTGGATGCCCAGGAGATGCAGCTGTGGCTGGACAAAGCAGTGGCTTGGGGACAGGCTGAAAGCCCGGACGCTCAGAGAGAGACCTGCCTGCACTTGAGCAAACTAAGGGATTTCCTCCAGCAACTCCTCACACACATCAACAATATGGTGATCTATTGAGAAAAGTTTGCACTCTTTGGTTAACCTTGCACAATTCAAGGAAATGTTTTGGATTTATTTACTCAACAAATATAAATTGTCCTGATTTGACACTTGATTTCCAAGATGACTAATAAACGGTGTGTATCCAATAAGATGTTTTACTTGACACGCCTTACTTAATGATGTGAATTAGTTAATCAGTTAGGCAAAGCAACCATCTGATTAGTAAAGCACTACGTTAATTCAAACACCAGCACATCTAGCACACACACACATATACACAAGCCTAGTTTGAACATTAAGTCCAATGTTAGCAGGGTTCAGCTAACAGAGACTGCTCTGTGCTGTACAGAGGCTGTGTATGTCTGGCTGGCAGTGCTGCAGTGTTGAGTTAGTCAGGTAATAGCCGCATTGGGACCTCCAGCGCTAACCTAATGTATCCCCATATCAGATCCAGCAAATTTGGGAAGGGGGCAGAGGACAGGAGGGGTGCGGGACTGTGAGATTTCAGTGTTACTATGAGCTTGCCTCCTATGCCTTCCAGGTCTTTGGCCTGAGCACCTCTGTCTTGCTGCTTTTTAGTACCAAATTTCTTGCTCATCCCTCTTTCAAAAATTCTAAAGTTTTTCTTAGAGTATGTATTCTTTTTGTTATTATTACAGGTATGATTTTCATTTTTCTACAGTCCATCTTTTTTATTATAACACTTTGCTGTAAGTCTCACTCTCAGTGTCTGTCTTTGTACTATCCTTTTAGCTTAGCAACTTGGCACTTATTTTTCATTGATGGAGCATTGACTTGCTTATTTTTACCTGTCTGGGTATGTGTCGTGCAGTGGTTTCAGCATGTGTAGGATGATGGAGCAAATGCAAAGAAAGGGAAAAGAATGGCATAGTTAATGGGTTAAATTCTTTTTTTTTACTGGCAGTGGGCTCATAAAACACCAGCTGAGGATACCCTGCTTCTTGGCAGCATTTTGCATCCTTTGATGGCTTAACAACTTTCCTGTGGCTTTTAGCCCAAAAAAAGTCCTGCTAGTTATTATTAATTCCCAGGTTTACACTTAGTTAGAAAAGTGGAGCAAAGTTTCCTTTCTCAATACTGCACCCTAATAACAGCTTGGTAATTTTTTTTTGAATTTTTTTTTTAATGCACTGATTTGCTTTCTTAGGTGTTATGAGATCTTTTACCCTCTCATATCTGACCGTTCAGTTTAAAGCTGGAGTCTGCTGCTTCGCTTAGCTTAGCATAAATTCTTGAAACAGGGAAACAACACGCTATGTTCTGTGTGAAGGTCACAAACTACTTCTACTACTACTACTACTACTACTGCTTGACATGTTGTATGTCACTTGTTTAATCTGTAAGAAACAGCTTGTAAAAATGGTAATGTTGCAGGAGGGTTTTGTATCAATCTAATTTTTGACCTGGATGAAACAATTTCCTAAAACCGTGACACACCCTGAGGATGCCAGGCAACTAATGCAAATTTGTAGAAAGTAAATGTTCCTGCCAAGAAATGGTTCAGCCTATAACACCCTATAAAATTTTAAGTTGACTTTTTTGCTCTTCCGTTTTTGTAGGGATTTAATAAATCAGATTTAACTTGTAAATTTGTCAGACGTGAAGGAACTAGCAAGTTTTGCTGTGCTTTGATAGAACCAGTCTAGTCATTTCCTCCTTTTCCCTGTGTTAATGCTAATGCTAAAAGAACCCACTTCTAGCTTCAGCTCTATATTGAATTCATGCGAGTGTGGTATTGGTCTTCACAATAAACTTGAGATGAGAAAACAAAAACACACATTTACCAAAATTAAAGAATGTTTGCCTGTGTACATTTGTGCTTTCCATATTGTTTTACATGTATGGGAACTATAGAGGGTTTTTACTATGGTCACTATACCATTGCTGCAGTATTACAGCGCTCCCTTTAAAGCCGATTGGATAATCCCACTGCCTAAAGTGAGATGAATGCAGGTTGTGGGGAACTTGAAAATACACTTCAGTGTATATTTATGTTCTCACCATAGTAACATTGCAATTTAATTTTAAGGCTACTCTGATTGTGGTTCAGTGATGTCTTCATCCTTGTCTATAAACTTGTCCCATTTGCCTCCCTGGTCAGTACATAATCATTTACTTCTGTATAAGATGTCTGTCCCTAATCAAGACAGGATACATAGTCTCAAAGTCCATTTGTAATTTGGGACAATGTTGACAAGGCTTTGATGGTGATTTGGCCCTGATGGTCGGTGATAATTGCTTTCTGTTGTGATTGCTCATTCTTACCAGCATTCCCGCAGTCACAAAGCATTAGTAAAGTTCTTATTGTAAATGAACATTCCTTTTCAGTTGCATCACTGACACACAAATGCGCATGTATACTCACACACATTGTTTACCGTGTGTTGTTGGATTCATAGGAAGGCTGAGTGTGAGGGCTGCGTTCCAGACAGCATTGATGGAGTTGTAGGGGGGCATTTAGAGACAATGCTTGGCCTATTACCACTCTGCTTTCCATTAATGGTGATCTCATCTACTTGAGTGAGTCAAGTTAGTCTCCTTGTCTGTCTAACGCTTGTTTTGAGCATATTGGTGTTTGTTACCTCAACATCTTCTTTCTAATCCGGTGCTACTTTGACGTCATGTTTGAAGAGTGCTGTCTGATTAACTGATTATTTCTGATGACAAGGGCTTAAAGTAGGACTTGTGCATATTGGCTTTGCAGCAGCCCCTTCTCCTCTTTTCCTTCTTCCGTCTTCACTTTCTTCTTTTCTCTCCCTTCAGTTCAAGCAGTGCTGCCAAATGAGCATGTTTCTATTTAAAGTCAATATTTTTACAAAAGATACAACAGACTCTGTGGATAATTCCTCCAATAGTTGCGATTAAAATTGTTTTTAATTCTAAGAAGAAGCAAATACACAAGAACATGTTTGCGTGACAAGAGTTTAATGTAGATTGGTAGGTTGGACAAGAATGGGGAAACACTTTAAGGGCCACTAAAAACATATTTGTTATCATGTAAGTCTGTGTCCCACTATTTTTCCACTTGCTTTGATCATATCAGATCCTGATCCTCTAACACCAAAACCTCCAAATGTGTACTACAGTCTGTTAATATGACATAATAGTACGTAATACTGTAAATGTGCATTAACATGATTAATGCACATGTGTGCAGACATGCTTGTAAACTGAAGTAATTCGTCACCTCTTTGATCTGTTTTCTGTATGTTCCACTGCTCATTTTTACAGTATAGCATGCCGTGCTCTGTATGGATTAATTAAACCCAAAAATATGATAAGACGGAACAAAAACAATGCCACATATTATTTACAGAGTTATCTTAAACCAAATATGTGTTGAAAGTCCTTATTCAGACTGAGGCTTTGTCGTAGTCTCCAGCTTAACTTGAATGTTTGTGTTTTCTACTCTGGACAAGCACAAATAATGGCAAGTAATTCTCCAAAAAATATGCTTTGTTTCGTCATAATAAACTATAAAAAACTAATTAGTTTGTTCTGGATCTGTTGAATTGTCAAAACAGTTTCAATAATCACTTTTTGTTTGGAACTGATTTTAAAAAAAGCTTGAGTTTTCATAAATCTATTTACAAAGCACCTCTTAAAAAAAACAAATTTGCAAAGTCCTTTGACAGACAAAGCGGAAGCAGAATACCCAGGAAGATGGTGAGAGCTTTCGAGATGAAAGAAACAAGACTGGAAATTGGAAAACATTTTTGATCGGTTCAAAGCTTAGATCAAATGAAAGGTATTAGCAGATTTCTGGAAGACCAAGGTTACTCTTAATAACAGTGATGTTTGAATTTGAAAGACTGAACAATATAATCACTTATTATGACTGACTGAGTGAAGAACAGTGTTCTATGCAACATTTTGTTTCACTTAAAGAACTTAAAATTGCAGCTACACTTCTTTTGTCACCAGGTGTAGCAATGAAAAGATACATTGTGACATTAACCTGGACTTGATCCTCGTTTGTGCTGTTTTTGGCATTTGCTCCTCTCAAGTAGCTATTGATCAGATTGTTGGTTTACATTTAAGTCCAAAAACTGCCGTGACATATTATCAAAATCTTTCCAAACCTTAATTTTTAAATTTTACAAGTAAAAAAATTGAGTATTCTTTAAAACGACATGTACAGAGAGTCAGGACTGAAGGTTGATCAAGTTCATAAATGTTTAAATTGGCTTTGAGGTGAAGTAAATCACATAGTCTGTTGTTTTGAGCTGGATAGACCAGAACAGACACACATACTTAAACCCTCACAGGTATAACACCCTTGGCTAGGGCCTGGTTCTGTGCTGTGTATCTCTCACTATTGACAGTATGGTGGGGACTGTAAAAAAAAAAGGTGCTGCATGAGTAAAGCACTGCACGCACTGTGTGCCTGTAAATGTGCTCTCTATTTGCAGGATTGTTAGATTAAAAAGATAAATCAGATGAGGATGATACAGGTGAGGAGGTATAAACATCTATAGCAAAGTAATACAATTAAATAGATTTTATTTTTGAATTGGCTCCACTTTTTTTTAGTATTTTAGTATTATGGGCCAGACAGAAAACAAGCACATTACTGTATGTGCCCTCCACTTAACTACACCCTTAACTTATTAGTCCAAGCTAGCATTAGGGATGTAAAAGTATTACAAATAAAAGCGTGAGCACTTGATAATTCTCGTTCCCTTGTCTGTGTCTGTTACGTCTCTTAGAGCTCAACAACAGAGACCATGAAGAGACTACCCTTTCTGGGCCAGTTTCTCGGCCGACTGTGCTGGAACCCTTGTGTCACTGCTGATGGTGAGTGCACCTTTGAAACACTCACTGGGAAATAGCTAATCGATCAGGTCCAGATTAATTCACTTTGATTAATTTATTCTGTGGAAGGGGTGTTTTTATTGAACAAGAAAGCTACCATCTATATAGATCCTCGTTAACTCAGTAAACCTGCTGTGACTTTTGGTGTCTTTTCTTTGCAGTTACCAGCAGAAGGCTGTTGTTTCACTGTCTGTGGGGACTGTACTCAGAGCATCCAGGCACTGCTGTTGAAAGAAAAGCCAATCAGTGGATACGGGTGAGGGCTTGACTCTTTTTCTCTGTTAACAAAGAAAATTGGCTAGGTAAATAAGGTAGACTTATGATAGTTTTTTAGGCTACTTTCTAAAGAAAAGGATTATATTTGAGAGAATTGATCTCTGATTGAGTTTACATGCCACCTTCAACCTCTTTGTAATTAATATCTGTATGTACTGTTACTAATAAACTTTCCAAACGGCATTTGTTTTTCTTAAAATTTCCAATCTGAAATTAAGGGTAGGATGCGGGTAGAAATGGGGAAATAGCATGCAGTTTCCTGGTGGCTGAGATGTCAACTTAAAACTTTTTATGGTTGGACGTAAGTTGCACATCATTTCCTGTAATCTTTTTACTGTAATCTCATATATAATATTACAGAAACTAAAAAACAAGGAATAGGGCTCAGCATTGTTAAAAATATTTTGCTACCAGTCCCAATAGAATACATCAGTTTTTTTTAATAATAAATATCTCACACTAAAAAACATGTTTAAAAATTTAATCTAGATAGAAAACAGTTAAACCATTAAATAAACGGACTATAAATCTGATCAAGACTTCAAGGCTATTTTTTGTATTTCATATTTTAGATACTTGGTGCTATAAAAACACATTATGGCGGGTAGTTAAGTTGGATTACAACAGTCTAGTGAAACAATAAACTTTGTTAAAATTACAAAAGTAATTTTTTCAAACACTGACATATGCTCAGCATGGCATTACTAATAAAGAAACCTAGTCCATTATGATTCCACTTTAAGTCGATACATTCTGTTGATTCATTGGCTAAATGAACCCAACCAGTGGGTTTAGACAGAGATTACAGACAAAATCATGACTTGTGTAAAGCTGGAACAGATGGAGACAAAAACTCTTTTAAAATATTTATGTAGAAATCAAGCTACAGTTCCACCCTTTCATAACAGTGTTTAGTTCTCTCCCAGTCATCCATCATATGCCTTTTCTCACATTTTTTAAGCCTAATCTGTTTGCTGTGTATTTCCTAATTAGTAATTGAATATCTTTCCCTCGGTAAACACACAAAAGTATCTGCCTTTGACTGCCTTTGGGCTGCTGAAAAGATTTTCTCTCTAATTTGCTTTTAATAGGAGTCCTCTCACAGCCTTCGGTGTCTCCTCTCCAGTGGGACATGGATGATGAATGAGGAAAATTGGGTCTGTGTTAGTCAAAGGCTTCTGTGCCCAAAACTGTTAAACATTATTTTGAAAGCAAATTAAAATTGACTGTTTCGCTGCCTCTTGTCACTAGAGAAGGATCAGCCTTTATGTTATGGTTGGTTGATCTTCCTTTCTGTGTGTTTTCAAGGCACACACACAGAGGAAAAAGAACAGAGGGAAGAAAAGATTCTGTAATTTTCAACTTTGAGAAGGTTCACGCAGATGGCTTATGACAAACAATGTGAACCTTCACATATTTGCCAGATTAACCGAGTGTTTGTATTCTTTTGATTAATTTCTCATCTAATAAAACATCTTGCTAATTAAAACAGTGCCTTGAAAGTAAACCTTGAATTTGCCAGATGGTCTTTGACCTATAAGAGGGGAAGCAGAGTACGTGTGTGTGGTTGTATTTGTCGCTGTGTGTAGGCTACGTTTTTGTGTGGGTATGTGTATATGTGGCCGTGTTGGGATCGTTAACAGATATCCGTTTTTAGTTATATGCACAGTTGTTGTTTTTCTTTTATATTTAAAAAAGAAGGAGGATAATTTTAAGGAAACCAATATACTATGGCTCCTAAGCCGGTGTATCTTAGGTCCTTTTGGAAACCACTTTGTCTCTGCATGTGAAGCCCTTTTTACCTTGTTTTCTGCTAAAGGAAGAAGCTTGTGGTAGGTGGGAAAGGTTTATTTAAATTGGTAAGAAATAAGTAACAGTTGCTATTGAAAATTAGTGAGAGAATAAACTTTACTTAGATTATGATCCATCTCTATTTGTGTTTATCTATTTGAATGTTAGTCCTATTCATTTTCCCTCTTGCACCATCTTGGTGAGCTGCAACCTTCATTTTGTTTACATACATTCCTGCACATTGTGTTTATGCCTGTAATGATTTTAACTGAACTGTGTGCTTTACTTTCCCATGTGATTCTGATGTGGCAGAGAATTGTTGAAAAATTGTTGAAAATTTCTTTTTTTCTGATGACCCACACTGAAATGAGAATTGCTTTTATCCTTGATGAACATTTGTAAAAGCTAAGGGGTATATTTGATTTTTTTTAACATTCAGTAAGTAACAATTGAACTCTAAAAACAAAAATGAAACAATAAACAACAATTTTCTAATCATCTTGACATATATTCATCTAAAAACAGTACAAAAACAAATTGTCTACTGTTTCATCTCATTCACTGCTTTTGTTAAATAGTAACATGGCAACGAAAGACTGCACCTCTTTGAAACATTAGTTAACAGTTTGATTGGTAACAGGTGATAGTATGATGACTGGGTTTGACATGGGCATCCTAGAATGCAAGGATGAGGCGAGGTTCACCACTTTGTGAAACACATGATTGTAGAAAGACATCACTACTTTGGCTCAAAAGAACTCAGTAAAACTGTTGCGGATGAACATACTTAATTTGCAAGTCATGCATTGTGTTTTTATATATATTTAACACAACCACACAAGTTTTTGGAATTGGATTTGTTACTGTAGCTGACTGTATTCAGCACAACACCAACAAGTTAAAAAGTTCACTGAGTTCACTCGAAGTAAAACTGCACTCGGGACACAGGCGGATGAAAGTGTTTAAAGAGAGCAAGTACAATTAAGTCATGACCAGCTCTGCAGTTTCTCCTCATTCTTCTTCTCTTCTTCTCCAAAGAAGCTTTAAGTCCCCACAAAATGTCAGGAATGGGGGGAAGCACAGAAAAATCTATTCAAACACAGCTCATCCCTTCTGGGGGAGCAGGGCAGATGTATGGTTTTAGGCCAGAGATGGTCTGTCTCTGTGTCTCTGCCTGTGTCTGTGTTGTGTTGTGCCGTCCTGGAATGCAGAATACAGCCTGTTTTCTGTTAGCCCTGTCTGATCCTGCTCCCCAACATTGTTTTCTTGCCGCCTCCATAATAGACTGATGGTCTGGTCCTAAGTGGCAACTAAATGCTGTTTTTCTGTCAGTTTGTGCATGTTGCTCACATATGTTTGTGAGTATTTGTGCAAAAACACGTGTTTTACTGCTACTGTACATACTGTCAGAAGTCTCATGTATTTTTCTCTTTAAAGTATTATAGTTAATTATGATAGTGTGCATAGTGTTTTGCCTTTTCTCTCTCATGTCTTCCTTTCACCCCTCCCTGTCTGCCTCTCCTCTCCACATCTGAGTGTTCTCACTGGATTTGATGAATGTGGGGTATAGCCACATGACTTCAGGCTATGTCAGATAGTCATTAGCTCAATCGGTCTGTGTCTCTACATCCTGTGCTAGCAGGGGGGACCACACAGTGCTGCAGTAACATGGCATAATCTTTTAGGAGATGACAGATTAGTAAAGCATGAGAGTTTAATATTAGAGGGCCGGAGGATGGACTGTTTGATTGCTTAATCATTGACATGTACCTTTTCTGACTCAAACAGGGTAAATCCGCAGATGGACCCTGAAGCCACTGACAGCTTTTAAGTTTTGAAACATATTTTGGACTCATTGGTAGCACTGACTGCCTCACTCTGTGATTTACTGTGAGGATGAAAGTGCCTTTATAACTGTAATGCTGCCCGTCTGCCTCGTCTGTTTTTCCTCTTGGGTGGTACTTTTCTCTGTCACTAAATCTGACTTACTGAAATTGCAAGGAGTACTTGGAGTCATCAGGTCATCAAAGTTATGTTGTCACTGAGCTTTAAAGGTATAGATGCATTTTGAACTTCACACAGAGCCAGACTAGCAGTCTCATTCTACATCCATTTTTTTATACGAAGCAAAGCTATTTGCCTCTTGCATGTTTGACACACAGGCATCAGAGTGGTAGTGATCTCAGCTACAGCGAAATGCAAACTGCCGTTTTATCCATGTTAAATTTAGCCTCCTGAATAATGTATGTTAGAATAACACAAATGTATGTGTTATGTGTATGTATGTACTAATGTCAATGTATGTGTATAGATCGGGACTTAATTCCAAGAGAAAAAGGCACTTAAAAAGTATGTTTCATTAATATACTGTGTACGTGGACCACCTTTGAGCTCAGTGACTTATAACTTTATTATTTTGCCTGATGGTCCTGACTTTTTTTTACTCTTTTTCCTTCATTTCATCTTTCCGCTGCTTTAGGATCTCAGACTATACTTGAGTCTTTCATTGGTTTCGGGAGAATTCAATCATGGCTTAGTAATTGTTAACAGGCAACCATCAAAATAACCAAAGTCTTTGCCTTGTGCATTTTTCTACATCCATCGTTTTAATTTTAGATTTATGGAGGGGTAATTTCTATGGCAGCAGCATGTCCAAGCCCCCAGAGCCAGCTCGGTTGCTGTTTTTCTGTGAGAGAAAGATGACTTTTGACCTCAAGTATTTGCCATCCGTCTATCCATTTGCCCTTCATCCCATTCCTCCAGTGACCACACCCTTTTTTCTTTGCTCCAAATGTAGCCTTCACATTGCGTTCCACTCTTCCTCTTCCATTCCCTCTAACCAGCCGTCCCTCCTTCACTTATCCCCCAGCCCCACTGTGCCTCCTTACCAAGGGTGGGATAAGTGTGATTGGTTTTGTATGCACTCAATGTGCAGGGTTTGAGGGTGCTCAGATGGTAGTGATTGGGGTTGTTTTGTAAGACTATGTGGAGGGTAAGCATCTTGGCGTGCTGTAGAGCCCGGCCAAAGAAACCACACAACTCCACCAACAGCACTGCAGCGCTCCTCTGCCTGGGATCTTGGTTTTTCTCCTTCACTCATAGGATTTTTTTTGTCCTCTTTTGACATATTGTGCCACTCTCAATCTCTTTCTCTCCTCATCTCATGTTGATCTCCTTTCATTTGCAGTTCGAAAGGGATTTGTGTTTTTTAGAGTACTCTTAGTGATGTGGATATATCTTTGTTTTTGGTTCATTGGAGTTGTAAAAACAGATGTGCAGAGACGATGTGAGGCCTCGGCTGTTTCTCTTGGATTACACTTTCCAACATGTACCAGTGAATCAACGTGTTGTGGTCAAATAGAGCGGACTAAATCAATCCAAAACTTAAAGTAATAGGTTTTCATCAAACCTCTGAATGAGTGCCGATGAACAAAATTCTTGCCAGCCATTCAGTTTATTAATCATTTGACCACTAAACACTGTGTGGCATATTTTTTTGAAGAATAGTGGCATTGAACATAAAATAAGTCTGTTTCTCAACCTTTTTCTGCTTTCAAATAACCTTAGAAATCAATCCCCCAGTAACACTTTTTGTAGCAGAAGCCGCCAAAAAAAAAGTTTGAGAAGAACATGTGTAACACCAAACCTTACAGTGTGAGTCTAGCGTTCCCTCCCTCAGAATGTCTCATTTTTTTGTCATAGCCGAGAATCAGCTAAGTTTATAACTCTAGTTTTATCAGTGTATGATGAGGCCCCTCCTGAAAAAATGCTTGTAAAACACAGAGGCCCTCTGCAACAAAGAATTTTCATTTCTGAAGTTGCTCATATGTTGTCCATACATTCTCACTTACTGGAATGCCTTTTCTTCACTCATGTGGTTCAAACGATGTGACGCCAACAGAGTCGTCTTATATTCCAGTATCCAATTAGCTTTGATGTTATGGGTCTTAGAGTATGAGTAGATTATATTAAAGTCTGTCCACTGTTATAGATATACACATACAGAGCCAATAATCTGCTGCACATTGTGTTGCCTGCTCTTCCACAGAACGTCTTGTGCCAGCTTGCAAGAGAAGAAGACGGGGCTGCAGCGCAGACATTAATTAAGCATGCGGCTGTACCACCTGAAGAGTACTATCTCAAAGTCCTGAGAAAGGTAGTGTCTCTTTAATGCTGGTAAGAACAGCAATAATACATACTACATGTAAATATGTGGGCATTTTCTTGTATTTCAGAAGGTGGCACTGTTGCAGCAAAATGTTGGAAAAAGCTGCAGTTCTCTGGGGAACATAAATCAAAGGTACAGCACGGGCTAAACTAAAGCTGCAACTAAAAATATGTCTATAGTTGGTCAATATGCTGATTATGTTCTCAATTTTTTGGTATTGAAATATAAAAAAAAGAGTGTAAGAAGAGTGTATGCAATGTCTCACATCTTATTTTTGCAAAAGAAAGACCAAAATACACATCAGCTATTTACAGAGGAAAGGAGCTTCCTCATAGATGGAGCAGATGAAGTCTTTCTCATAAACTTTATAGTTAGCCTACAGAGTGGTCCGTAATGTTTTTCTCCTACATCTTGAACGGTTTAATTCATGTTTAGAAATTCACAGATGGTATGCTGGAAAGGATCAGAGCACAAGGAGACTGATAAGAAGTTTCTGATAATGCAGATCTTGTTAGGGTTGAAGTTGGGATTCTACAACTTATTGTAGGTGTTTATGTGACAGCATGCTCGCCACATCAAATACTGTATCACTCTGGTCACTTGTCCTGAGGCTGAGGAGAACCCATAAGAAATTTCTGAAAAAAAAGACAAAAAGCTAATTTTGTCTCTACAACTTATTGCAGGTGTTCGTGTGACAGCATTCTGGCCATATCAGAGGCTTGTGTCCCCCTGGTCGCTTGTCCTGAGGCTGCTCCTCTCATTGGCACGCTGCTGCAGCAACCAATGATGTGTGTGAAGGCAGAACTCAGCGAAGACTTCCTGGGTGCTCTCAGCTCTGCCTACTCCAGGTACAGCACAGCCTACATGAGTGCTAAGTTCCTGTTATGCTGTAACATATGTCTTAATGAACTTTTGCTATAAGCTTGTGTCTCAACACATAATAATGTTCATAGCATTAAAGTTTTAGATGTGATGTGTTAACAGTGTCAGTGCTTTTTTTTTCTTCCAGTAAACACTTGTCACTGGAGGAGCAGACGGTCATCTCTCTGTGGTATCACAACCTATCCAGCCTGGAGGAAGCCGTGCTCACTCTGCTTGAGTGTGTTCTCACTAGCACATGGTTAACACCACAGAAGCTAGAGCAGCAACTAGCACAGTCTCTGCTGGTGGGTAATTTATTATGATAAAATCACAACATAAGAATGATAAAGTCATGTGTTTATGATAAGATTTGCCAAGAATATGTGTTCTCTCCATGTTTAAACAGAAGCTGAATGCTGAATTGATTCCTAATACATAAACTTTTTAAAGTTTCTTTAAAGTTGTGTCTAAAAGTTATTGTCATAATTGGAGAACCAATGGATTTTCTTGATACTAAGTCTACAAAATGTTGAAAAATTGTTCAAAGAAAATATTAACTTCAATTCCTTTGAGTTCAAAGGGACATCTCTAGATTGCTTTTTGTCCCAATACAAAACAGAAAAAAGCAGAAAACAAATGTAAATCCTCACATTTGAGCAATTAGACCTTGTGATTTTTTTCTTTATTGCTTAAAAAATAAGTTCTGATTAATCATTTACAAAATAGTTGCATATTTTTAGTCTTACTTTAGTTGATAGGTGAAATGTCTGGTTTAGTTTCAAACCAGCTTTTTTACAAGTGATGTCTAGACAAGGGCACAATGAAACACATGGTTTAAATCTCACATATTTTAACTCATTTACCTCCACAAACAACTACCGTATTTTGGCAACATTATCATGGGAGGGAAGTAGTCCATAACAGCCAAGCCAAAAGGCCAAACTATTACTATACTATACTGTATTTTGGGAGCTGACATTAAGATCAGATCACAGAGTTCATCTAAAGCACAAAAAACGATCTAGCATCCACTTGTTACACTGCTGAGTAAATAACAATGGCCTTAATTTACCTTTGCAGTTGGAGCTGGTGAGAAATGTGTAGAATCTTGTGCTATTGCAATTTTACTGCATTTGGCAGCATTTGGGACCGTTGATAAATTGGTGACATATTGCCTTTATTAAATTGGTTTATTATGTACATAGTTTGACTCATCTGCCCTGAATTATAGTCTCACATCAGAAATCACTGCACACTCCATATGTGTTCAGCTTTACTTTGAACTGCTTTGTAAACTGTGAAACCAAACAGTTTCAATATAAGGCCTGCTCATTATATAATGAGGTATGGAGTTGTAATGTTTTCATATGCATAGTTCTTGGAAGCGCTCCATTGCTTTTTCGGTGGATCTTTATTGACTGTTTTTGCCTGGCTAACTCACACCATTTGGCTTTGCTCTGCATGCATCTCACATCGTTTGGCTAGCTCTAAACTGCGTCTCACATCATTTGGCTCATGCTACACAGCCTTTACTGTGCCGGGTAAGTACTGAACTCACTGTCGCTTGAGTCCTTGGCCACTCCTCACTTCATTTAACTTAAGATCATGCCCGGTTCAAAAGTCAGAAGTGATTTTTGATTTGTAGATTGTTATAACTAGTTACTGAAGATGATGTCCTCACTACAATGCAGTGAGAAAATACCAGCAGTGATTTGTGATTCTTTCCTTTGGCCACCAGATCTTTTTTTTTTAATACTACAATAAATTGGAACATGTTGAAAAATAGTGCAGGCATTGTGGGAAGTTAGGACAACAGTAAAAAAATAAAATTAAATGTATCACAGAAACTAGAAAATTTAGGAAAACTGAAGAAGCTAAAATAAGATACAGCAATGCCTCCCACAGTCTGGACCTAGTTATTATTTTTTATTTACAGATTTATAGTTGCAAACAATTGAGTCCAGTCATAGAATACCTTGTGTGTGTACAGTTATGTATGGCATCCTGTTTAAAGGGGATACTGATTACATTGACTTTGGTAGATATAAATGTCAGTGGAACAAAAATTTTCACATTAACTTAGGGGAAGTTCGTCAGTTGTGTCACTTCAGTTTTTTCCACGTGATGGTTCAGTTGAGCTGTGTACATAACAGGCAAGCAGTGCACACTGTTTCAGCCTAGAAATGGTTGCTAGAGATGAAGACAGATCGGAACACACTTGTATACACACATACAGATGAATTTTTAGCTGTGTGTATGTCTATATCTGTGTGTGTTTGTGTGTATGTGCGTGCGTGCGTGTGTGTGTGTTTGAGAGAGAGAGACAAAGATGGAGAGAGGCAATCATTGACTGTTTACTTTTCTGTCCTGTCCTGAATCTATTTGTTTACCTTCTCATCCATCTCTGACTGACCTTTGTTTTATCACCTTGCTAGTTCACACGCACATGTATGTATGTGAACTCTTACACACATATGCCTCCAGTCGCCTTGCTTTGTTTATGATATTGCATCTCGTATAGCGTGTCTGTTGTTCAGAGGATGGAAGACATACGTTTCACTTAGCCTTCAGGTTGTTTGGATGTCAGATGTGCGTTTGATATGTGTCTGTGTATATGAGTGTCAGTGGTGTACACGTGTGCAAAGGCAAAAAAAAAAGAAAAACGGAGAGGCGTTTGTGCCGACTGGCTTGTCTCCTCGCCTCCCTTTCACTCGCTTGTTTAAACTGCAATCAAAAATGGGAAACATGAAATTAGGCCCACATTCCTCATTTTGGCTCGTCCCACCCCCCTGTGATCCAGGGAGAGACACAGGCCCAATAACAATAAACACTGACTTCCTGGGCCTTACTGCCAAAAACAGGATGTTTGTTGTGTGCTGTAATTGAGCCTCCTTGAAGTGTTAGTGGTAAGGTATGGAGGAGGACGCTCAAAAAACCCCCATCTGTTTTCACTATGGGGAACCATGACAGTTTGCACACATGCATGCACGCTGGCATGCAACTCACATTCACAGAATCACACTGCCTTACATAAACTGTGTGCCAACATGCTGGTAGTGCCAACGCAAACAGTTACATAAAAACCCTGCTTCGTTTGATTAATGCTTTGTTCTGGCCTGAGAGCACAAGAAAGAAACTGACATGTCAGAGGGCTTGATAACACTTGATTTGTGTGGGTATTTTGTAATGACACTAAATAAACACTGGGTGGGGGTGTTTATCCTTCAGACTGTAGTTGATCTGTTACTCTGGCATTTTTTGCGGTTTTAATAGGCAACCAGGTTGTAGGTTATTGGCAAATGTGTGACCTTGATGTATAATAATAATTGTAAAATGTTGCTCACAATGTTTGGGACAAAACTGGCAGTTTTATTTTTTAATCGGGTGTGAATAAGTCAAATAAATTGAAAGCTGATTCTGGCCCTCTTTTTTTAGTTTTTGTACTACAGTATAAAAGTGCAGGATTCAAAGCCTTTAAGGCATGCTACATGTGCTACCTCCATTGTGAAGCTTACTGTATGTGCATATGTACAGCAGGAGTGTTAGAGGAGGGGTGAGATCGAGAATAATTAAGGACCAGAAGAAATATAAACATAGAGAGGGAGGCAGACATGAACAGTACAGCTGTTAAATGTTTGCGCTGGGGCGTTTTAGAGTGTGTTAAATCTGAAACACATGAAGAGTGTGCATTAGGAAGAGATGAGAGAGTAAGTGTGGGTGTGTGAAGGCAAGACTGACACAGTGGTAAAATGAGTGGTTAATGGGGAGAGAGTGAGATCAGGGAGTAACTGAGGCTCCATGGCAGGGAGATTTCTAAGCATTCGTAGATGATGCAACAGCGACACCCAGTGGTCAGTATGTGTGAGTTAATGGCTGTGAATTCATAATGAAAGTTGTATCTGTGGTGAAGTATCTGTGAAATAACATGATTTTACAGTCTTTATTGTGTTTTTGTGTGTGTTTCAGCCTAAAGCCTGCGCTCTGCACTGCTCCATATTCTTGGTTGTGAACGACATCTTCAGGTGTGAGCTGGTGTTCCAACATTTTGTGTTCATGTTCCTTTCAAATGTTTGTTTCTGTAGGTTTGCTTGTTGTTGCAATGGTGTAAAGTATGATTGTGTGTGTTTGACAGGTACATCCTTAAGCAAGCTGAAGAGAACGAGTCTGTAAAGATTCTTATCCAAACTTTTACCAGCTGTTTCCTCAAGGAACTGGCAAAGCTGCAGCATCAGGTTGGCCTCGACAAAATGTTCATGTGTCTGACATAAATGTTTGTTTAATTTGGGGTTGCAACCAGGTGTAAATGTCAATATTATTTGATCTTAATTTTCAACGCTTCAAAAGATATCATAAAACATTGACATTATTAATGTTGGAGTTCAATAAGTGTTGTCCACTGATTATGTAAAGAGACAAAAAAGGACATGTTTTTTCTACCTTTTTCACCTGCATTATGTCAAAAGCAGAGGGGTTTTAGGTGATGAAATTCCAAAGATTAAAGTCCAGGGAGGTTTTAAACAGCAGGGAAAAAATTTTGACCTCAACAATTCCTCATAAGTACCAAAAAAGAAGGGAGCTTTTTCTGCTATAACATATTCTACAGCTTACAACAGATATTCAGTTATACCCATGCACCATTTTTTCTGTAAGTACAAGGATGGTTACTTGAATGCTGCAAGCTTTGACATACACCCAGGGCAAAGAAAAATTACTCTCCTCTTCAGGCAAATTCACTTAACTTTTGATGAATCCTCCATATCATTAGTACTTGATCTCCAGCAGGGAGCTTGCTGATTACACACCACATACACCACAGCTTACACCTCTGCTCCTTAAACTGTAGATGCAAATTGCTTGTAAATCATTAATTTGCAGCTAATTTTACACAAATAAAACACCTGCAATGGCTTGCAATATTTGGAAACAACAATGAGCTGTTAAACTAATGTGTCATTGTATACTTTTGAGCTTCTTCTAAAACTCTCAGCCCCCAGCAGATATAAATCCTGTGCTACTGTAGGGAATTATCTGGCACTCACATGTCAGCCAGTGCTGTCAAAAGGCCAGAGAACAGATGTGGTACAATGTAGAGCTGATGTATCACTTGCTACATGATCTTGTGAATACAGCAATACTCCCTTTCACCTCTATTAACCAGTAGATGGCAGTGCAACAGTGTATATTTACAGTGGACACTGTTTTAATGGCTGCAGTCACACTGCACTAAACGCTACCTATTACATGCTACATTACACATTAGCACCCACTGCATCACTGTTACACAGCCTCCCATTCAAAATGACATTTTTCAGCCTTTCAGAGCACAGTGATGTATGAGTTCAGCGTAAATGTGATTCACGTTTATGAAGCTCAGGAATTTTTTTTTATGTTTGTTGTTGCAGATGAGTGTGTCTTTGAAGGCCCTGTTCCCACAGTCACCTCAGAGTCTGCTGGTTCCTCTCTTGACCCTGCCATCAGGTCGGTGTGTAGATATGTGTGTGTGTGTGTGTGTGTGTGTGTATGCTTTTATATATTTGACTCTGACACACACACACAAAACCCTGTATTGTAAGAAAAGTCTATTCAGATATTCTTTAACTGTTAGTCAACACAGATTTCCTGCTGCAGAGTGAATGGGCTTTTGTCTGTCCTGCTCTTGCAAATCAATTACAGTTTACAACAGTGGTAAGGGTTTTATGTTAAATCTATGTAAGTTGACATATTGAGGAACGGAAGTTAAGCTTATACATTCTCCAAATAAGCAAAGAATTTAATGAGCGTAATGACACCGTTTTTTACTGAGAATAAAGTGAAACCTTTAACCATCATACACAAACCTACACTTTTTTATTCTTCTCATTGAGATGAATCTATTTTATCCAGACTGGATGTGTATAACCAGTGTTTATATGTATGGGAATCTTAACTATTGAAGGGATGCACAGTAGGTGTGGGGCACAGCGGAGCGGTGCTTATCAGTGTGTGCCCAGACTGCCCTGTAGGCATGGAATGATTTACATGAATGGGGCCATTTAGGGACACACTGGAGCCCAGCCAGAACTCCTGAGTTAATTATTACTGTGTGTGTATGTGTGTGTGTGTGCATGTGCGGTGAAGGGCAATTTTTCACCAGACTGAATATAAATGGTAAAAGATGAAGATTTGAGGTTTTATCATGATTTGTGCTTCCTCTGAACACGTCATTAATAAAGACCAAGCATTGCATTGTTCAAACATAACCCGGGGGAAGACCTGGATCGTGTTGGAAATCCAGCATCTGGAATGTTTGTTAGAGTGTGTTAGTCAACCTGAAGTGTCAGTATTCAGTCTGTGGTAGTAAAGTTATTTTTAACAGTTCAATGTGAAATGTGACAAACACCACTCTGGCCCTTTAAGCAGTTAAAATAAATAGATGGAAAAGTACAAGTACTCATCCAGTTGGTCCAGTTCCACTTGGAAAGAATTTGTTGATGATATTTGGAAAGTTGTGCAAAATTGACTTTTATGCCCTTTAGGCAGCAGTTACTTCACTTTCTGAATGTGTCTTTGTAACTATTCTGTTTCTTAACAAAAGAATAGTTTGACATTTTAGGGAAGCATTTTTAGTGGCTTTCTTGCTGTGAGATAGATGAGAAGATCAATACCACTTTAATGTTTGAATTATAAATATGAAGTTACCACCTGCAGCTGGTTGTCTTAGCTTAGGATAAAGAGTGGAAGCTTGGAGAAACAGCTATCCTGGCTCCGTCCAAAGGTAACAAAATCCATCTGCCCGCAGCAGAAAATGTCAGGAAAAATATATTTGAGTTTTGTGCAATGAGGTAGAGAAAAGAAGAAATATGAAGATATCACCCTGGGCAATGTGATGGGATTTTTTTACTGTATTTTAAAATCTTTACAGCTTTTGTGTCAAAAGTAAACAAACCAAAATAAGACAGATTGTTGTGTTACGTGGTAGTTACATGCTGGAGCTCTTTCTTGTTACAAAGCAGTGACTTTTTGTGACCTGTCGTCACCTTAAGGTTGCCAGGCAACTAGCTGAGATTTCAGGAAATTACTGTGCTTGTCCAAAAAAATAATCCTGCACACAACCCCTCATAAAACCACAACTTGTCATTTTTACTCTACAATTTACATAAAAACAAAAGTAAAATATTTTTACGGGACTCTGTTACCACTCTTGGTGCACAGTTAAGCTAAGCTCCATGTTTAATTTGCAGGTATGAGATTGGTATTAAACTTAATTTAACGCGGACTTAAAGCTTTCACTCAAAATTTCCTGTAATATTGAGCTATTGTTTTAATATTGGCTTAATTGCTGTTTTTAAATATTGTGAATACTAATTGATTGTAAAAAGTTTTATATTTGCTACAAGTCATCATTATATCTGTGTATGTGGATCTGTTCCTGCAGAGATGCCTCAGGAGGCTTGGAGACATCATCTGAACTGGCTCAGCAGCTCATTACAGAGACTGACAGAGGGGGAAGAGGAGGGAGACGGAGACAGCGGTAGTGCCAGGTTAGAGTGAGAAAGGCTTGCAGAGAGAATGTGTTAATGTGCGCCCGCTTCCACCACCCGACTGAGTGCCTGTGCGGTTTTCTTATTTTCATTAGTTGCTGCTAAGGGGGTGGTTCATCAGATATTTTTCCCTTGCATCACAGCAGAGAGGTCCTGGTGCTCTGTGTGGCTCCTCTAAGCACTCATTAGAAGCTATTAGCCTGGGAAAGGGAGAGCTGTGGAGAAAACAAGTGTTGGAAAGCCTAATAAGAGTGAGAAAAGGAATGTAGAAGAAGAACCAGAGAACAGGAAGGAAATGGAAAAGGAAAACACATCATATTAAGATAAAATGGAGAAAAGCAGAGATTCAGAAGCCTTGGTTGCAAAGATTTAGAGAAAAAGAAGACGAGATGCAGATAAAAAGCAAAAAGCAGTTATTGTCCCAGAGCTGACTTGATACCCTCCAGCTGCGGTTTTTAACAGGGCCCATTATCCCCACCACTGCTCCATTCTGGAGCTCCATGCAAAATTCCCAAAACATTGTTCTAGCCAGCGGTGGGAAAGTAGTATGTTGTGTTGCTCAGAGCGACAATGCAGCTGCCAGGGCCCTGCAGAGTGCTGCTGTTCTTATTCGAGAGCCAAGAGGAAAGAGAGTAGACGAGGAAGAGAGAGCTCTAATGATGGTATTAGGGAAATTTGAGAGATCCGTATCGCTATTTTAACTTTCAGTCATACTGTCGTTGTTTCAGCTCTTTTTTTCTGCCTAAATCTCTGTTCATCTTGCAAGCTTACACAGTTTCACACACTTTAAAATAATCCATGACACTTTTGTCAGATTTGTATATGCTCTGCCTATGTTTGAACAACAGCTAAACACTAAATAGATGCAGGTTTTAAAACTATTATAGGGTTTTTTAGTGCTGCAACTAATAGTTATTTTCTTTGTTGACTACTTAGATAATTAAATGTCTTTATATAAATTTTAAAATATTTTTGTATTGTTTGTTTGTTTTTAATCCAAAGTCCAACTACAAGGATGTTGCTATTATGCAACAAAAAGAAAAGTATTGAAATTTTTACTTTTGGAAATCTTGAACCAGACAGTATAAGAAAAAGAGGAGGACTGGTGTACGTTTTTATCTAACACTGATTAAAAGGTTTGCAAACCAATTTCCTCTGTGTTTCAGCTCTTTTCAGCTCAGGACAAGATTAGGACCAGAAAACAGTTGATATTACTGCATGAAAAGTTTTAAAGACTTTTCAGGTTTATGTTGAGTAGAAATTGGAGCTTCGGTCACATCCTGCTTCTTGCTATCCCACTTTTTTGCTCATTTGTTTTTGGTGGAACTGAGTTCCGCATCTTGCAATACCAAGTGGATAAAGTGTAAAGTATTTAAACAGAAATTAATAGATAACAAAGATGTGTTTTTGGAAGAAACAAAGCTCATCTAGACCTTAGATATATTTTGTAGTTTGAGATTTTATTAAATGCTATCAAAGCATAAAACTTGTTCATCACTGTTTATCTTTTTTTTTTATATGGAATAAAATAGCACCAGTTGAAAGAGCCAATCACGGCCGCTCCTCAGTGAGATATCGTAACAGGGAACAAATAATGAGTTTCAGTGTAATTCTGATTCAGATCTCTATAGAAGCTTTGTCTCTTTTTAATCATCTGTTGTCCTTGTCAGCAGGGGCAGGACAAGTCTGACTGGCAGCCACTCGGAGTTGTGGCTCATTAATAAAGATCTTATCACGTAAATGACCTCAGACAGACTGTTGTTAGAGGGTTTGTGTGACTTTATTGTCAAGGGGTTTTTTTTTTTTTTTGATTGTTTGGACAAATGCTTAGGTGCAAATTATTGGGCTGACAATTATCAGTTGTATTTTATGACAGTAGTTTGGGGCATGTATCGTAGAAAGAGAAGAATGTCTGACTTATTCTCACACATATCTTGGAAAAACTGAGCTGAGATGTGTTTAGTGCCAGGCTAATTTAGAGCTAAATGAGACCACCCAAATTCCCTTAGTTTATTGCACTATTTGCCTTATAGACTGGGGAACATGGGAGCTAACTTTAATTGAAAAAAAGATAAAGGAATGGGCAAAAAAAACTCTTACCACAAGGCTCTTGTAGTTGTTTTGTGTACAGAGTTTCAGCCTCATCTTGTAGTTTTCTTAGTTGTGTAAATTGATTGAAAACCTCATGTTAAGGATCACATAAAATCATCTGTTAATAAAGACTACAAAATACATCTGTTAGGGCAGCTCTTTACCTGCAGTCTTGTGCATTGTTTCTATCTCTGTCCTGTAGGGAGCACCACCAAGTGTTCGAGGCCTGGTTTCTGCTGGTTCAGTGTGCACACTGGGTGCAGGTGGCTGTCCAGCTGCTGGTGACATCGGAGCCTGAGGACTGTGGGCCCCTGTTGTGGCTGTTGACCTTCTACCACCACCCTACCAACGAGGGGCACCACAGAGCACCACAGCTGGTAAGAACTATATAAAAATAAGATATTGTTGTCTTGAATATAGCTCTACATGGCACGAAGGATGACAAAGTTTGTTGTTTACACGACTTCTGTCCAATCTCAGCCATTCACAGTATCCGGGGGATGAATCCCTAAGACTCTGGTGAGACTTCGAGATTTGCAAATCCAAAACTTAGACATTCCCATCAGCTTTAGCCCTGCTTTGTTTTTAGCGCTAATTAGAAAAAGTCCAGATGCTAAATTAGATTGTAAACATGGCAGCGTTTTCTGCAAAATTATTGCTGTCACAGCTTCAGAAATGTCATCAAATTGCAGTTACATGACTGTGGAGTTTCGCTCCATATAACTCAAATGAACGGCTTGAATTCTCTCTATTTTGGGAAAAGCAACTGGAACAGTGACAGGATGTCAATTACTTGCAATGTCATTGTGAGCTTGTTAGCATTCTGATGTATTTAGCTCAAAACATCGCTGTGCCCAGCCTCACAGAGATGCTGCTGCAGTGGCGGACTCTTGTTATTTTGTGACCATTTAATTTCGAGTTCTATTTTAAAATGTTATATATTTTCAGCAAGTTGTGTTGCTGTTCTTGTATTTGCAACATTGCTGTAGCTAAATGATGAGGAACAGCACTGAACATTACCGAAGTTCAAAGGTTTGTTTGATATGACTGGAGAAGGAAGTAGGACATAATCTCAGATTGTCTACAGCTTGTACAGTATCATAACCCAACAACAGTACAACATGGACGGTTAGTAATTTGCTCTTGGCGGGCAGGTTGTTGTTCAAACTCTTTGAACAAATACAGAAAAAAGAAGAACAACACTTTAAAGAATAAATTATGGATGAATCCCACTGAGTCAGAGAGAATAAGACAGTGGCAAGTACAGAGAGAGGTACAGATGAGAGAGGGGAGCCGGGTGAAAAGGGTGATGTAGTATTGATTTCCTGGTGAGTGTCTGGCCAGCTGGCCTGAGTTTCATCTCTCTGTCTCCTGTTTGTCTCCTCCTCTCGTAACCCTGGGAGACACTCTTTCATCGCCGCCCTCTCTCCCATTACAAATGCACATTAATCTCACATAGGGCTGTCCTTGCTCATCATTTTTGAGTTACATATTCATTGATTTTATCTGCAGGAAAGATACTTAAAGCAATGGTTCTTGATTCCGGTAATGGTCTATAAATACACATCTGTAAGCTGACCTGTAAACTGTCATGTGACCTCTAATTTCAGGTGCATGCCAGAGAAGCATGGGACCACCTGCACACCCTGTTCTTAGCTTGTCCTCCTCCTGTTTACCGCCTGCACTCACTGGTCACTCTGCTGTCACCACCACCACCGCAACCTGAGCGACCGTCACTGTCTCCATCATTAATCCTCAGCCTCTTAGTGAACTTTGCTGTTTTCTTCCAACAACCGCTGAATCAATCAACAGAGATTTTACACATGGTGAGGAAACACTCTGTTTTCTTCCCCCCCTTAAATTTGTAAAATGTGTTTTAATGTTGGTTCGACAGTCATGCACAATGAGTCATTGTACATTTTGTTCTACTATGAAATAAATATTTTAGACTGCAAGTTCATTCTTGACCTTTGAAACAGCAGTTGACAAAAAGAAAATCTCACCACAAGGTCCACATGATAGCTATTTTGATCCTATTAAATAACCATTCCTCTTCCTCATTTAAGGAGTTTAATATGTGTTGGCTTAGGAGTTGACATTTAAAGTTCATTCTCGACCATGAAAACAGCGGTTACCAAAACAATCTCACTACAAGTCCCTCTAAGTGGAAACAATTATGTCAGGGTTAAAGGGAAAACATTGCATTTGTTGTGCAAACTGGATATAAAATAGATACAGTAAATGCATTTAAAATGCATAACTCATATAACTGTAAGTGTAATTAGGGTGCAGCAAAAAATCAGCCTCCAGCAAAATGCTGGTAAAATATGCAGGTGGCTTGTAGATTTCCTTTACTCACCAGCTCACAAAGCAATGATAATCTACTGAGTGGCTGATAAATTTTAACACTCACCTGATGTTTAGTCACTGACAAAAAGCTTTATTTAGACCCTGCATGTTTAATGCACAAAAATGTTCACACTTTGGACATTTTCGTAAATTTTTGGCTAAAAATTTGTTGAATTATACATTCACTATGAGATGCTATTCTGACTTTCTTTGAGGTAGATGTGGGCGTGAAGCTTTTTTTGTGATTCTATGTACACCACAATTTGATTTTAAATATCAAAGGCAGTTTTTTTGTGTGTGTATGTGTGTTTGTGTGTGTCTGTCCGTCCAGGTGGTGAATGGTTCTGATCTGGTCGATGAAGCAGTACGTGTTCTCGGCTCGGTAGACCTCAGACTAAACGAAGGAAGCTGCTCATCAATCGATGCTGAGAGGGTTCATCTCAGGATCAAGGCTCTTCAAAACATACTAACACATATGCATGCAGCATTGAGCCCTGCTGAGAGTGAAGCACACTCTCTCTAGAGCAAGTGGGAGTGCATACACACAAATTAATGCACATAACCACACAGCAGTGAGTTCCTCCTCGGCTCAGGGTTTTTTCAGGGCACCTTTGCAGAATGACAAATAGCCACACTCTTGTGTTGAAATGCAGTGGTACAATGACAGGAGTGTGTCAAAACAGCGCGGCGAGGACAGATTATGTGAGGAGGCTACAATTATACACACACACACAGCAAAACTGCAAAGCCCACAAGGACACTTGAGCAGTGACAGATCACACTGCAAAGAAGCAGCCGCTCGTACAACGTGTCCGAGTCCTCCCACTCATTATAATTGTCTGACAATATAAATCCTTCATGCTACATGTCGACTGAAAGACATTTCCTTCTTTTTTTTTGGGAGGGGGAACAGAATAACTGAATGCCAGTTAGCTTTTCATAATGACTATTTGTGCTGAAATGTGTTTCCATGAAAAACATATCACGGCAGCAGTGAGTAAAGGATGAAATGTAAATAATTTAATGTAATGTCATTTCTTGTAATTTACATTTCCTATTGCTTTTGTATTTATAAAGAGTTCTGTTGTGTTTGATCCATAATTTTAAGCCCTGACATTTAAAATTACAAGAGAGTATACACATTTGAAAAATGCCCTGCTAATGCTCCTACATAATGAATTTATTACTGCAGGCTGAATACTGCTGGAGCTGGACAGAAATATACACAAAAAGGAACTCTGTATATTTAAAAGTTTTGTCATGTCAAAAAGAGCGAGAAGATTAAATTTTTGGCATCGGTCAGGATCACTGTTGATTTGTTTTGAATTTGACACAAGATTTACAAGGCATTTTTTAGGATAATTTGTCTGGGGACCCTCCACCGCCAAGAGTGAGAAGTGGGCTAAAGACTTATGTAGTTACTGAAGATCCACTTGTATTGTTGTGTACCATCTAATAACAATTTGTGCAGAAACTGTTCTTAATGCTGAAATCTAACTCTAAATCTATTTTCCTCACTGGAGTTGTGAACAAAAAAAACAAACAAACAATATATAGATGTGTACATATACAGATATTTATGAAGTAATAATCTGGCTTGACTCTTGAACTTAAGCTGCATATGAAAATCAGCATATTAGACATGAGGCACTAACTCAGTTTTTTCCTCTGTGATGAAATAAGCTAAAAAAAAAAAGTCACATATTTATTTTGAGAAAAACACCATTTTATTTCAACATGAACATATGAAAGAATTTCACTTAAAATGAAAGACAGAAAAACTCTTATTAACACATAAAAATGCCCTGAGTGTGGCTGGTTGTATATTTTCCAGTGTTGTTTCAGGCTAAAGTGAAGTAATTTGTTATGTGTAAAAACATGACTCACCTGAAGGCATTTCCAGTCTAAACTCTCATGAACCAGATCATGGCTGCAGACTAAACAGACATTAACTCACACCTACACAGCCACACACATACAGAGACCTACCTAAACTCCACAGCGCAGACTCTCAGTGTTCACTGTCTTTCTCCATGAAATATCTATCTTTTCCCATGATCTGTCCTTTTACACAGGTGAAATTATTATTTTTGTGTTACAGCTTGTGTCCGTTTCAGTTCACACACACTGGCTTTTTCTTTTGACTTGAGTAAGCAGAATTGCGTGCCCTAAAACTTGCCAGTTGGCCTTGGCTGTAGACTAAGAGC
Source organism: Acanthurus tractus (assembly GCA_029783725.1). Classification (NCBI taxonomy): domain Eukaryota; kingdom Metazoa; phylum Chordata; class Actinopteri; order Acanthuriformes; family Acanthuridae; genus Acanthurus; species Acanthurus tractus. Next base: position 12,685,858 of record JAQNCA010000027.1, read on the forward strand.
ACAGCCTTCTGGTGTTCACACATCGAGTGATTCTGCAGTGTCTGTTCTGCTACAGAGGAAGAGGAGGTGAGCGCTGGGCCTCCACACACCTCATGTGCCAAACTCCTGCCGTTTCTGTCTGCAGTCAGCAACCTGGAAGAGAGAGATACGTGCAGGTTGGAGCATGACAAAGCATTTGGTAGATGTCTATGATCCACTGGTATGGTATTTACCTGATGTAAAGGAAAACACTGAATATTGCCTGTCTTCAGTTCAGAAGAATAAATACGTTGCCAAATACACACAACATGACTGTTAATTTTAAGCCAATACTAAAAGTTAAAAAAATATGGCAACTAATCGACTAATAAAGCTTTTGATAAGGACGTCTTACACTTTAGCAAAGTCCTGAGCAGTACATTTTACAGTTGAAAAATAATTTTAACAGTGCCCTCTAGTGGACCAAGCATGTAATTCTGATGCTGTCTCTAAAAACTTTTCTAAAAACATACCTTTAATGCAGTTTCTTATCCACAAAAATGTGTCTATAAATTTAAGAATTACATCTTTGACTATTCCATTATTTGTTTAGTGGTAAAACAAAAACTGGTTGTTCAAAATGGTTATTTGCAAGTTCCCGTGGATGTGTTAGTCACAGTGATATAAATTTGACAAAAACAGCAAATTCTCATCACGATTTATCAATTATTTACACTGTTGGCAATTAAATTTCTGAAAATTAAATAACTGATTCATCAAAAAACTGACAGAACAGCAGCAGAAATGTCTGCAATAACCCAAAGACCTAAAATCGGTCACCAACAAACATGTCATGTAAAACTGTGGTACCACCATGAATATGATTTTAAATCCTAAAAATCTTCCAAAATAAAATTTCTAATGACTTTTTCGTCCAATACAGCTGTTGTAAAAAGGTGGGATAAGCCTTTTGAGAGCAGTGCCAGTGTGTTGTGGTTCGGTGGTGAGTGGACCGGACTCCTGTTCCTGCTGAACTGAGCCAGTGATTCTATAGGACTGATTATCAGCTCAGTAGGCACAGGAAGCAAAGCCCAAATCTCTCTGTTTCATGAAACACTGGCTGGCTTTGAAAACATATTTCTTTTGTTTGCTCTTTTTCCTTGCAGTGTCTGTAATGAAGCAAGAAGCAATGCCAACTAAATCTGCGTGTCAGGCAGCGTTTCGCTTTTCCAAACCCACAAGAAACTACATTACTGTAGGTTCATTCAAACTGTTGAGATTGTTAGATTTCACCAGCTGGTAAAAGGTGTGGTTGACATTGTAGAAACCTTTCTACTGCGAATTCAGCAAGGCCACCGCTGCGTGGTGGGAGCAATTCAGACTGATTGGTACATTGTTCACGTCAAAAAAAGGGGTTTGAGAGAACTGTCGCAGTCTGATCATTAAAATCTAACAGTAAATCCATCAAAATCACATTCCTCCGCCTTTTGAGTGGGGCATACATGCATACCGCATTACTTAAAATTGAAAAAAAAAAAGTTTCCAACAGATATTTTAAATTGCAACAGCTCCCTGAAATATGCTCCACATTAAAAAACGATAATCAGTCAAGTTCAGTTGTGTGAAAGGAAGAAGGTGTGGGTGGCGTGGGCAGAATAAGTTTATTTTTGGTGTCTTTATACAATGTTGCTTTGTCCTTTGATGTGCAGAGCGCCATTTCCCTCCCATTAGAGTGTAATAAATCACCTTTTAGATACGCACTCTGATGGCAATTCCTCTTTTTTTTACAGGCCTTTGATGGTCATTACTCTTTTAACAGGCCCTAAATATAGGTCTAAAAATGGCAGGCTCCACATGGCCCTCATTTCTAATTCACACATCTGTCCTCGTTTAGTCGCCATTTTGTCGTCGTGAATATAGAGCTGTATAATACCTTCTCCTCAAGGCTCATGTTCTGATATGCCAAAAAAAGACCATCTATTTCTACTGGAGTTTTTCAGCCATCTGTCATTGTTTTGATTAGGGAGCGATTGATCCGAAACAGTCTAGTTTCGCATCACAATTAGCTGCTATAACGCCGGACTCAACACTTTACAATGTATGAACTGTTATACAGGGAGCTCTGTTGGTCCGATTTGAACTTCTAACATTACACAAGTTCTTCTTCGCGCAAATTCCCACCCCAGCTTTGACAGCTTGGGAGTGAGCGAACGACTGAGGAATGTTTTTTTGTTTTTTTTTTTTCCAGAGAAACTTTTTGTTTGCAAGAAAGATGCAAATTGGAGTTGTTGTATAACAGATCAAAACAAAATCTATCTCTTGGCAAGTAAGACGCATTGAGATTTATTGATCATTGAGGTGGCAGGAACAGTTGGCAGTTTACATTGTTTTCTTGTGTTTAGAGCTTATCTTGACTAATTTGGAAACAGTTCCTCAGATGCACTGCAATGCTTAAAACAAAACATGTGGTGTGACCCGAGGCAAGTCCTGCTTTTATCAGTGGGTGTTTTACAGGATCACAGCCTTTTGTTTCTCCTATCCGAGACCAAAAATAATAAAATAGAAGAAAAGCTTAGACTGTGAAGTAAATCAACAGTAGAAACAATAAATTATGCCAATAAAGTGAAACTGACAACCCCAAATGCTGGAAATCTCTAAAATCTCTGCAAGTTTTCCATCTTTTGACGCCTCAGTCTTGTTTTTTTTCCTCAGCAGAGGAACGTCTTCTGTGAGAATCCGTCTGATTTATGGATCTCTGTATCTTGACTTCCTCAGGCTGAGATTAGATCTGAAATCAATACACATCAGCCAGGGATGCACGGACGGCACTTTTCACTGCCAAAGTGATTTGAAGTTTTAAACCTGAAGCACTTTAAGTGCTGAAAGGATGATTTCTAGCTACAGGCCATGTCAACCGCCTTCTAACGAGTGAACCCTGCTGTATCTAAACTAAACTGTTAAGTCAAAGGAATAGTTTAATATTTGTGAAATACGCTCTCTTTGCTTCAGGGCTACATGAGAGGAAAGAAAGCAGTAAATCACAAGTAACAGTCCAGCACATAACCTCTTATATAAAGTAACTAGTTATTTTTATACTTGTTTTTTGAAAAACAAACAAACAAACAAACCAAAAAAAGTTAAAAAATACATTTTATAAATCTGTTTGTAGATTTTATTTCGAATAGAAAGAGCCAAAATAGCTGTTTCCCCCCTTCTTCTGGCAGTAGGTAGAGCTAGACCTACATATCTGACAATATTAGCTTATAGCAGATACATTGTTATTACTGTTTATGGTAAATAACAGGAATTAAAATACAGAATTTCCAAAATAGGTTGGAGGAATTGAGAAATTGTGTCTTTGTTGCATATTTTGTACAGCAAAGAGCACTAACAAGTTGAAATTTCAACCGCTAAGTTTTCCACTCAGTAAATTTTGCAATGAAATACTAAACATCCAGATATGAGCGTATATATCTAGTATTACATTCAAAATGAGTGAAAGGGAATCATCACATTTTCTTCAAGTCCAACTAAGGACACCAAGTCCCAAACAACACACTGCTGCATTTCTACACAGGTTTTTAGAATGAAGTGTGTTCACCAGTGTTGTTTTTGGCAGCCATCTTAGTTTTAGTCTTAGTCTTTTGGACGAAAATGATTATTAGTTTTAGTCACA
>JAQNCA010000027.1:12689512-12702507 GCA_029783725.1 Acanthurus tractus
GCACTTGGGGCCCTTATGATTCTTGAGGAAACATTTAGAAGCAATCCCTATGGCCTACTGTAGTAAGCAAAGTATCAACGCAAAGCGCATCTTCTCTAGTTTCGGGAGCCGTTGAAATTTTTTCTCTCGCACGAACGGTTGAAGAGTTACGGTTAAATGAACTGCTTATGACGACACTATTATCTTCGTCTGTTCTCGGACAGCGATTACTCCCGAAGGCAATGGCTTACCGTAATAAACCATATATGAGGGGAAAGCTCACGTTGTCTACTGTCAGGAACCGTTTGAATTTTAGGATGCAGCAGCATGGCTGATACTTTTTAGCGTTTGACTGACAGATTACAGCACAATAGGCAGACATGTCATGCACTTTAAATGTCCAACAGACCACCCACCAACATTTTCGTCCAGTCTCGTCTCGTCAACGAAAACTCACACCACGACTCGTCATGTTTTCGTCATCAAAGATCCACGTTTAGCTCGTCACCGTCTCGTCATCGTCACGAAAAAAAGGGACGTCAACGAAATAATTTCGTCATCGTTGACGAAAACAACACTGGTGTTCACATTATCCTCCGACAAATACAGAACATAAATGGATGATATGTGTATGAGCTGTGAGCAGCTGCCACAGCCCCTAAAAACACAGGGATTCAGTCTTAGGAAAGATGCAGTTTCCCTCAGAGAGATAAATTGTCAGTAAGAATTTTTAAGTTGAAGTTTGACTGTTGTCCAATTGTACATGTATTTAATCACTTCCTCAGCACACAAAGGCATGGCACACTGTATTTTCTCTTCTACTGCTAAAACAGCAGAATAGACTGCCTTTACATAGTGCTTTCATAGTTTTTTGACAACCCAAAGCACTTAACAACACGTCAGTATTCAACCATTCACACAAACACTCACACTCACACACAGTCAAACACTAACAGCAGGTGGCTCCTTCACAAAGTGCCAACCTGCTCATCACCAACTCACACACACACATTCACACACCAGCGGAACGGCCATGAGGAGCAGTTTGGGGTTCAACACTTCGACGTGCAGGCTGGAAGAGGACCAAACCACCGACCTCTGCTGAGCTACAACCCTCTCCACCTCATGAGCTACAGCCACCCCTGTGCCTATATAATCGCATGCTACAACCACATGAATGTAGCAAACATTGTACAGTATTAGCGCCTAGCATGACCGACCGAGCGAGCGCCTCCTGTAAGAGAGGGAGGAGTGGAGAAGGACACTGACAGTGATGAGGGGGATGACGGCGGCCGCTGCTCCTGGATTGATGAAATATCTGTCAGCAGCATTAAGGAGCATTTGGGTGTCCCCAGGCCTCATTAGCACTGGAGGAACTAGAAGTACAGTGTACAACTGCAGGAATTACCTTTTTTACACTACATAACTAGAAGGAAACAGAAGCAGAGGGGTGGAAGCAGAGAGCACAGGAGGAAGATGAAAGAGGAGGAGAGAAAAAACGACAGACAAAGCAGGAGAGCGTGGCGTGACGCTCATTAGTAAGGTTGCACGGCGTTTTGAATTTGTGAGGAGGCTGATGTGTTTAATTCTTCTGAGCGAGAGGGTCTCAGTGGAAAGTTTTCACGGACGTGCAAGTGAGACGGGAAGAGATGTGACGGATGGCTGAGATGAGTATTTAGACTGAGGTTGGACAAAATCGAAGAAAACTGCAGGATAAAGAGAAAGGGAGGGGGAGGAGATGAGTGAAATTAGACAAGAAAGAAAGGGAAAGGTGAGACAGGAGTGAGAAAACAGAAGAGGACAAAGGGGAAGGAGTTCTGTGACTGAAATATATAAACACACGTTAGGTAATTGAACTCAGCTGTGCGCTCACACAAGCAGAAAACACACACACACGGCAGGCACTGTAAAAAAAAAAAAAACAAAAAAACTTAAAAGAACGTTTCTTTTTCTTCACACCGATTCATTGTCTTCCTTTGTCTGCTTGTCTGGGTCATGCTCTCCTCAGGTGCAGAACTTAGCCACTGTGAACAAAGAGGAAATCAATCACTGTTCACCAATCAGCTAAGCTCTGTGCCTGGCTGGAGAGAGGATACAAAACCTGTCTGGTGGACTGACGTGTACACACACACACAAACACACACACACACACACACAGTCACAGACAAAACACTTCCCATCAAGACCCCCCTGGCTCCCTCATCATCCTTTTTTTCTTCTCAAACTCATCAACTACTCCAACACAATCAAACGCACTCTTAGATAATCATGTCTTCTTAAGTTTTAAGTTTCTGGGAGGACAAATGAAAGTTTGTGTGTATGCGTGTGTGTGTGTGTGTGTGTATGTGTGTGTGTGGTTGCCATGGCAGCTGGCTGGGTCAGGGCTATGTGGTAATCCCTGGCAATGTGATTTTATCATAAGTCACAAATCAGCACGCCAGGAACCCTCACAGCCCAGACATGAAAAAACAAGATCTTCTCTCTGTTTTTTTTCTTTCTCTAACTACATCCTCAAGTCCAGCTCCAGTCCAGCGCTAACCTGCAACACCCATGAAATGAAAAATATCTAACTTTCTTTGTTCTCTCTCCCTTTACGTCTTGCCATCAGAGCGTGGTCATAAAAAAAAAAAAAAAAAAAAACACCAGACCTGTAGATCCTCGCTCCCTCTCCCTCACACTATTTCCTTGGTTACCCCTCTCCTCCTCTCCCATTCGCCACGCTCGGCTAACCCGGCGATATGCCCCTCATTAAGCGGATCAAGAGGGATTCCAGAGGCATGTACCGGGGGAAGAAAAGAGGGGACGAGGGAGTGAGCTGGGGGAAGAAAAAAGAAGGGGAAAAAACAGCGGACAGGGAGAGACCACCCTTTTCCTTTTAAAGGGTTGTGCTTTTTAGGTTTAAAAACACAGAGCAGGGAGTGCGCGCCCTGACAGACATGTTGTTTTCAGTTAAAACCCTCTCCACCCGCTTCGGCCTAATCCCACTGTACTGAGGGTTCGCGTGTGTGTGAGTGTGTGTGAGTGTGTGTGAGTGTGTGTGTGTGTGTGTAAAATGGTACAAGGAGGACTGTTCTACTTAAAAGACCACAGACGAACACAAACTGAGCAGTAAAACATGAATCAGTCTCCCAACAGTGCGATATGAAAAAGCAGCGAAGAGGTCGGTTCATTCATCATTTTAATTGGACAGAGATCTGGACCTGAGCTCAGCTGACCTACATGATGCATGGATGTTTACAGAGGCCTGTTTGGTTCAGTCCGATGGGAAGCAAAAGTAAAAGTTAGGATATTAATCTCTAAATGCTTCTTTTTTCTTTTTCCTCTGTTTTAAGGGGTCTTCGGTGCTTCCTTTCATTCCTCCTGCACTTGTAGGGAGGCTCCACAGGGAGGTGTAGTGAGGGAGTGAAGGATGATGACAAAAGATCCGCGGGCACAGACAGATAGGCACTACATATGTTTGTGTGTGTGTGAGTGTGTCAGAGAGATTTATCAGGACTGAGCCAGATGCCGAGCACTTGTCTAGAAAGCCTTTCACATCCTGTACAAATGCATAAAGCTCTGTGTGTGTGTGTTTGTGTGTCTCTGAAGATAAAAGCCTGTCTTGTAGTGGCTTGGTCACGGCCTAAAAAAGGATTTAGTGGTGTAAGTCACTCAGGTTGATGGAGACGAGTATTTAGCAGCGACTCCTGATGCAGCCTGTGTTGACCAAGGTTACGGTCGCCTTGTCCGACCTCATCCTCGATGATAAAAACAGCCAGCGAACTCCAGATGCTAATTCTAACGTTTGATTGTTAGGTTCATGCTGAGTGCTATGTTGGAACTTAACTGCACAGAGTGAATGTGTTAGTGCCACCACGAGTGTAGAGGTTAATGTTCCTCTTGGAACTTTTAAAGAAATTTTCTTGAGATCTTCTAATCCGTCTCCCATTTTTTAACCCTCTTCCCCTACAACAACATGCTAGTGTTTGGTGTAAATTTTATGTTTGATCTCTATGTTGTGAGTAACCTCAATCAATCTGCCCCATAGTTTGAGAACAACTGATGTAAAGTAAAGGTTCAGCCGACCAAAATTAAAACTTTATTCAAAATGAAATTAAAAATGATTAAATTAGTAATTCACTAGATAGACTTTAATAGAAAACTTTAATAGCTGAAGTTTGAAAGCAAAGGTGACAAACATTTGCTTGTTACATTTTCTCAAATGTGAGGATTTCTTGCTTTTCTCTGTTTTTCATCACAAATTTATGATCTCCAGGTTTTTGGACTGGATTGCCATTTCTGATTTGGGATAATTTTTCCACAACTTCATTTTCGATTTTTGGAAGCATAGAGTGGAATCACAATGTAAGAGACTTGTGATTCATGTTAGGTCACAATTCATCACTCACCATGATCTTCATACGAAACTATCACATAAAAATACAATGCCACAAAATATTAAACATTCAAATCCTTGAAGAATTAAAATAACAAAGAAAATCTTATATAAGCTAAGAGCATTCCAGCCAGAAGTGATTAAAACCAGACTTCCAGTAATTTCAAAGTACTATAGCAATTGCATTTGATCCATATAATACTACTGTACTGTTTACAAGCTTTGAAGAATAGTTGGGTTACTATGGTTGAATTGTTTAGCCAAGATCCATTTAATTGCCTGCTCTCATTATACAAAGGTTAGTGTCTGTAATAGCAGGATTGTTATGAAAAGAACAGCAGCTTCAAAGAGACCTGTCTTCACTCCGCTCCTCGTTTCCACTCTCTCTGTCTCCCCGTCGCTCCGTCTAAACCACAAATTTCTCTTTTCTCTGGATTCAGTGTGAGACCAATAAACCCCTCACTGCTCTGAAACGTCAAAAAAAACCCCAACTCAGTGGTTGATAGTTGTGGTCACGCATACACACTCACACACAGGAGGAATTTCACCCCACATTGAGCAGAGACCGTCCAGAGCCCCCTTGGAAAACGCTCGCTGACCCGTTCTCCCTCTTTTTCTCTCTCTTCACTCTCTCTCGTTTGTTTGAGGAACACATTCCCAAATTCCTTCTCTGACAAACACATCCTGATGGCGCTGCTGTGAAACCACGGAAAAGGCCCCATTCTGAGTCTACAAACACGCACACACACACACACACACACACACACACACACACACACAAACTGAGCTCTGAAGAGGAATGTGAAGTATAGGTAGCCAAGCGACTCAAGTGCAGAGTGTCCACTGGTGCAGATGGAATCCGGATCAATCCAACACAAAGCTTTCTTTTACAGTCACCACTTCAGAACTGAAAGGTCATATATGAGATAGAGATATCATTTTTGTTGTGCTGAAATACTTGCACAACTTGAGCAGAATAACAATGATGTTAAATGATACAGAACATTTGAGAAATCGTGCTGAAATGCTTTGTGGTGGTGATACGTTACTGGGTCTTTTCTCCAGGGATGATTCAAGTGAAATTCACAAGCTGAGGAAGATGCATATAGTTTCATAACTTCAAGTATGAAGTGACGGAGAAACCTGCACACATTTTTTTTTTTTACATTTCTAACTCAGCTTGTTTGGAGATCTGTTGTCGCAACTTCCACCCATGTTGAGTGCCACTGCAAGCACGTTTAAATTGTGACGAAACTGGACTTAAAAAAAAAATCAATCTCACATCTCAGCTAATCAGCCAAAAGAAACATTTTTTTCAACCATGTTGCATTTTTATCACAGCACCAGTACGTCTTTTTCATGGATGAGGAGCACAAAATTAGACTTCACCTCCATTGTCATAGGACCATCTCCTCCACCACTCTGCGTGCTGATTGGTCCATTTCCTCCTGGACCAGAGAGAGGCACCGACGTGCCAGAGCCTGCTGATCAGGATCCTCCTGAACCATCAGCTCCCCATACAGATACACACCCATGGCCTGAAACACACAAAACACACACACATGCAGTCAGTTAGTTTATTTTTCTTAAGATTTCATCGCATCATACAGAAAAAAATTATTAGATCAAAATGTGTATTTACTTGGTCATGAACCAGAAAGTGTTCTACATCTCCGTAAGCCTGAGTGTACGAATGTTTAACCACCAGCTCACACCAGCGATGCCGCACCTGAAAGCCAAAACAGAGGGACAGAGAAACACATTCATAATTAGTTATTACTTATTTTACAGTTAACCTTGAGATAGAAAATCTCCTGTTTCAGAGATTTAAATATTATCAACATCAACCAACAGTGCCCCAAGGAATCAAAGAAAGTTAGGCATTATGAGACATTTAAATAGTAAGAACTTGGTTATATAAGTCATTAAAATTGCCACTTTGGTGTTTCTAAATTTATTTGTTTGTAAATTTTTATTGGGTTTATATTGTTCATATAAAACTGACAAAGTGAGCACATCATCAGCTTGTTCCTAGATGCACACAGTATGCAGTTAAAGGGACTTAATAACAGTTCATGCCACTAATATTAAAAAGTTGTACTAAAATAGAATATGTTAACTGGATGAGATCTTCAATCTGTTATTTTTTTTAGCTTTTATTCTCTAAAAAGTCACCCTTTTGGAAAATATTTCGCGTATTTCGGGGCCCTCGCACATTAATAGGATCGGGTCTCATTTGATGCCAGAAACAAAAGACAGACGGCTCATCTGACAAACAGAGACAATGCTGCTCCTCTGACAATGAATAGATTCATCTTTAATCCGAGGATTAATAGATGAGAACTTTTGTTCTTGAGAAGAAAACATCTAAATCTGAACTTCAGGTTAAAAATTTCCTTTAATTCTTCTGTGCATGTGTACTCTCGGCGAAAGGGTGTGTGTTTAGGTGTGTTTTTACTGTATGTGTGCATGTGCATGAAAGCTAATGCCTGGCCTTTCTCCCACAGGATCAATAGGAGCTCTGTTGCCGCGGTTACAGCAGAGATCAGAGACTGGCTCTGTCCCTGCCTCAGCCATCATCCTCCATCATCTGCTGTGCACGTGCACGTTTGCTCGTGCTCGTGCACGTGCACAGGCAGGGATACATGCAGCGCACGCGTACCTGGGCGCACTGTTGTGGAGGAGCCCAACAGGAGGATGATAAAAGAGACAGAAGAGCGATAAAAAATCCAGATGAAAAATCTTTTAAAGCGCTATCACTTCTTTAAAGCCTGGCAGTTTCCCTTGGCTGTTTTTTTTTTTTCGTGGGTATTTCAATCTCCTCTGCAACTATCTCCACACACACTCAGGATAATGAACTAGTCCTTTGGAGAGTACAGTGACCAAGCGTGGGATTTTCGGTGATTGATTCTCTTTCAACAGCTCAAGCTTTGGGCACTTCTACAGCACTTGTACAGATATTTATTTTGAGGCAGTATACTAGAAAGAGGCCAGATGGATCTACCTGAGCACTGTGTGAATGTGTGAACACTCTTAATAGAAGTTTTTGCTTTGTTTGTTGCGCTGCTCTGCACCTGTTTATGCAGCATGAGAATAGTGACTGAGCGATGCTCCATTTACAGCAGACACATTTACATCCTCACATTACTGCCGCAACTTACTAAATAAACAAGAGTTTAATTGGTCTCAGAAGGGCTTTCTAGTTTATCTTATCAACGAAATTTTTAAACAAAATTTCCTTTTTCATTATATTTTTCCCTTGCTGTTTATTCTGTAAGGCTGCAAAAGTTCAGTGTAACATTCTCAGAGCACAACGATGTGTGTGTGTGTGTGTGTGTGTGTGTGTGTGTGTGTGTGTGTGTGTGTGTGTGTGTGTGTCCATGTTCATGAATGTGGGAGTGTGCACAAGTGTGTACAGTATGTGTACCCTCTGGTGCCAGCCCTTCCCTTTTGGCCTGTGTAGCCCCGGCAGCTGTTCCCTGTGCTGGGTTACATTCCTGGGGAGAGCCCTGGGGCAGAGCAGCTGCCTGGTGCACCTCTTCTTGCCCCCCTTTTTTTTTTTTTTTTTTTTTTTTACTGTTTCCTCTCACTGGGCCCCTTTTCTCTGACAGCACATGCAATAACACAGTGACATTCCTTCATTTATTACTGCACCCTCGCTCCTCCTTCACCCTCCACCACCACCACCGCTGATAACGACGCATACACAAATGACTAATACCAATGTACTGTGTATGTGCTTACATTCACCGTGACAAATAAACTTACACAGCTCACAAAATCAGAATTCTTTATCGACATGTTGGATATGTAAAAGTGCGATTGGAGAGAGGATGCAAATGCTGTGTTACAGTCGCCTTACACCCACATACTGGATTAAGGAAACTAACTGTGAACTGTCTAAAATTAAACTACCTGTATTAAAAAGCCAAAAAGACAACAATTCTTTTGAGACTCAAAAACAAAAATTATTTTTATTACTGACCAAGTTGCCAAGGTTTTTTGCAACTTCTCTGGTCTCTAAATCATCAGAGAGTTGTGAGTTGGCAACTTGGTTTTGCCTTTTTTTCTTTTTTTTTTTAAATGTCTCACATGAGAATAAAAGCATCAAATCCTCATAACTGACAAGCTGGAACCAAGGGAATGTTTTAAGAGAAATGACTCAAACAATTATTTAAAGAAAAGGAAATATTTTTCTTTCAAACAACCAACTGATTATCAACTAATTGTTTCAGCTCAGCTTTTAACTTTGCATCTCTACAATTTCCTTTTTTTTTTTTTTATTATTTTTAAAATTTCCATCCAATAGCACCTCTTAGACCTTTAAAGAGGATTCTCTCTAGTGGGATTCTTCTCAGGCTTTTTTTAAACCTTTCACATTAGAATTTTCTTTGCAGGGTTTTATCCTGTTCACTAAAGAAACGGTTTTCATTTCAAGTCTGCGAAGCCCACTGAGACTGTCGCTGCGATGAAAGACTACACAAATAAACTTGGGTTGACTGCTTTCTCAGACACTCCTCAGTTTATTCTTAATAACTCCTCTTCCTCTTCCTCTTCCTCTTCCTCTTTCTGCTGTCTCCTCTTTACTCCACATGTGGAACCAGACTTGATGTGGTTCAGTCACTGGAGGAGTAAATCCAACCTGGGCGGAAACACACAATGCGTCCTGTGTGCTTGACCAACAGATGGCCTTCGATGTGCACGCTACTATTCATGTACGCTTTCACCAAATCAGAAATGTGCTCATGAAACTACACACATGCATGCACACGGATACGTGCACACGCGAGCACGGAGGCAGATAGCATCTCACGTCACATGAGGCTCATGGGAAAAGTCATGCACTCTGTCTCATACATGCAAACACATGCTCTGGCTCACAGACGCACTCACGCACGTATTCATGCTCACTCACACCCTTCATTCACAAAGCAATTTTGCTTTCCGCACCGTGATGGTCAGCAACATATCTCTTTTCCTTTTAATCACAGTTTGCACAGGAACAACTTTTTTTTTCAACACTCTCACTGCACAGCGTCTCGCTATAAACTAGACAGGATGCGAAAAAATATGTAGCAGCATGCTTAACTTTTATCACCCGATCAAGCTTTGGTAATGAGAAAATACCTTGATAAAACTGATTAATAAAGAAGACCAAGAAAGTCTGTAATTATTTTGTGTTAGATCGTCATCAGAAGACTTGTGCAGCAGAGACGATTGATACAGTTCAACTTTAGGGGGAAAAATATGCGTCCCGTTTTGTTAAATCAAAATGCATTCTGAGTCGACATCATTCTAACTGCTTTTCAGAAGCCATAAGAAACATTCTTCACAATCCAATATTCATCTATTCATAAAAGCTCTTCTCCTCCATGAGGTTAGCAGCAACAGAGGCTTAAATGTACAGTGGATTGCATTTGTCCCAGAGTTTCCAACAGATCAATCAACAGTCTTTCTAAAGAGGACGCAGTGCCGCACAAAGACAGGCTGAGTGAGGAGATGAAAACAGACAAAAAGACGGGAAGGAGACAGAAAAGGGGAGAAAGAAAAGGAGGAGAATAAATTGCCGCATTTATAAGGAGGGACGTAGGTGATTAACCTCCTCTGAATGAGATTACCAGCATTAGGAGAGGACCATTGCCTTCAGACAGGTGCATGCAGGTGTGCGTATGAGAGAGAAGGAGTGTGTGTTTCCATGCATGGCTATGCGCATAATGGCCCTGTGTATTTTTAGCAAACACTAAAAGTTTTTCCGGGAAAATGCGATTGAGAATCTGCTTTCATCTGCCAGGAAGTCTGACTAAATAAGCCTGAACCTGAAGCTGGACCCAAGGCCGAACGCAAAGTAGCCTCTGCTTTTTGAACGCAAGGTTATTTAGTCAGTAAAGTCAAGGAAACATTTGAAAAATAAAAGTGGAACATTTTCCTATTTGTTAGAACATGAACAAGTGGCCTGGGTTGGAATGTAAATAATAAAAACGGCCTCAGATGCAACCTCAGATGTCTGGATTCAATACAATAACCGCTTGGCTCCGTAAGGCAGAACATTTAAGCCCCATTATATACATTACTGTTGCAACAAAACAGCTCATATAATTAATAAGAACTTGTAAAAAACTAAATATGTATCAATTTTTTCTTTTCAAGGCGAGCCATGTGTTAACAATGGAGGTTAGCCTGGAACGTTTACAGGCTCTGCTGCAGCTGTGTTTTCACACAAATGCTTCTGTACGAAGGGGCGGCACTGTACAGTAAGGAGCTCTACAGCCGCCAACACACACAGCTGCAGAGCGCAAACAGACAGGAAAAACACATACACACACACACACACACACAAACATCTTTAATAGTACCATTAAGGAACTTTGTGCAATACTAAAACATGAAGCGAATACTTGTGGGATTTAGTCAGTAATGGTGGCTGTAAAGAAGAGAGCTGCTATAACAGCAGAATTTATTGCACATTACTAAGCAGTGTGCCTTGTGATGGAAAGGGAGAGGAAACCTACTTTTTATTATTGCGGGAGCTTATGGAGCTTGGATGCATACACTCACTTGTCTGAGCATGTGTGTACATGTGTATTCATGTGTTTGTGTGTGTGTGTGTGTGTGTGTGGTCTTACCTCAGCGTCTTGATCCTGCAGGTTGTATGTTCTCTGCAGAGCGCGCATCGCCGCCACGCTGAGCTCCTCTTCCTCCAGCAGAAGCTCCAAAAGCATCACCAGCTGCTCTGATGTCACCTGAGGAGAAAAACCAATGCATGAGATTAATAACGGCAACTAATACAAGCTCGCTCATAAAATCTCCTAGGACATGTTATTGGACATTATGAACAAAAAAAAAAAAAAAAAGTCACATTGTCCTTACACCAGCAGCCACAAACTACTGCAACCAGCAAAAATTATGAAGTTATTGCACGCCGTGAGTCTGTTCACAAACACATTTATTTAAGTTTAGTTTCTTTTTTCAGTGCTGGGGAGGCTTTAATGGAAAAAAAATCAATATGAGTCTGGCAATTAATGAAAATAATAATGCCTCTCCAACAGATGAAATGCTAGCATAATAAAACAGCTGATATGGCAATGAAATAAATATGGTAAACCAAGTGAATCTTGTTCAATTGGGAAATATTACAAAAAATGCAAAAGAGGATATAAGATGTGAAAATATTACAGTTTGAATAAAGGACAGAAAGAGAAGTGAAACAAAGCAATGAAGATATATTTTTTCGTA
Source organism: Acanthurus tractus (assembly GCA_029783725.1). Taxonomy (NCBI): domain Eukaryota; kingdom Metazoa; phylum Chordata; class Actinopteri; order Acanthuriformes; family Acanthuridae; genus Acanthurus; species Acanthurus tractus. Next base: position 12,701,100 of record JAQNCA010000027.1, read on the forward strand.
TTGTTCTATTGCAGACAAACAAAGAGAGAAGCACCAGGGACACACACACTGCAAAAAATCTTTTAAAACATTCATTCTCTGTAGTTTTAAGACAGCTGTGAAACCCCTGATTGCAGCAATGACAGAGCCTTAAAACTGAGAAAAGAAGAAAGGTTTTAGGGAGTCTTGTTGTTGCTCCTTAATAGTACATGTGCTGATTGCATTATCCCGATGTAAACCTTGAGAGAAAACAAGCCATTTCATTCTAATGCCTTCCATCTTTAGGGACGGTAAAAACTGAGCAGTTTAGACAATCATTCCGAGGATGGATGTGGGCAGCGATATGAGACAGCGACTACCTCCTCTGGGGAGAGCTGTGCCCAGCCTTGCCTGCCTCTCTTGTGTATACACCCAGCACAACCAGCCACACTTTCCCTCTGGTCCCAGTCTGGGACACAATTCATGGCTGTTGGGCCCAAAGAGAGTGATGTGAAAATAGGCATGTTGTGTGTGCGTGTGTGTGTGTGTGTGTGTGTGTGTGTGTGTGTGTGTGTGTGTGTGTGTGACTGAGTGAAGCCGAGCGAAAGAGAGAGCAAGAGGAAAAAAAGAACGAAGGAGGAAGACAGAAAAAAAACAGGCAGACAAAACTCCTCTATGCAGGTAAACACATCCAGTGAAAAGTAGAGTAAATATCTGCATTCGTGCAATGTATATTTTATAAGGCCAATCTGTTGAAAGCTGCCATTGGTAAACAAGCGCCTTAGTGCTGCTGGGAAATACCTGACTTAAAGAAGCATTTCAGCATGTAGCTGTGAGATGAGGGAATAACACTGAGACTCCAGCAAGCAAACAGTCAAATCCAACAGTTTTACCAGCACTGCTTAACCAGTCATGGGAAGGTTGTTTTTAAAAGATGAAAGGTTACATATGACTAGTTGTATTAAGTTATGTAACGCCCTTAATTACTTAATAAAAATTAGTGTAACTCATTATATTTGTTTTGAGTTGCATTTAAACTTCCTATAGATGTTCCTCAGGTTTGATATCAAGCATGTTAATGCTGAAAGCATTTTCACTGCTGGTTAACAAGCTTTACACTGTGCACTCGTGTTAGAGCCTTTTCTGATTTCACAAGGAAAATATTGTCGAACTTCAGCAGTGAAAGGTGTTCTTGTGCACCGACATGGCCATCTGCCTCGATGTGGTCAGCTGGTCGCAGACATGGCAGACTTTGGTTGCTTGGGGCTATGTGTGTGTTGATTTGACTGGCAGATAAAAGTGTAAATTAAAAATGAAGAGAACCAATTAAAAAACAAAGCTCAAAATTTAAGGGCATACTGGCTGATGGACAGAGTCGGTCTGCTGGGAAGGACAGCTCCCTGTTAGCCATGTTGTACTTAAAGGTGCTGTTCTCAAACATGTCCAAACA
>JAQNCA010000027.1:12703197-12714500 GCA_029783725.1 Acanthurus tractus
CACACACATGCACACACTGCAAGGTCCTGTTGTGCCTGTATATACTCATGTCGCTATGGTGGTAATCAATACGTCTGCACCAGTGTCTCCAAAAACAAATTCCTGGTCAATGATGGTACATTACAAATCAATCTATATTGCTATTATTATCCTAACACACACATCGGAACACACACAAAACACACAGATTGTCTTCCTCATAACATGCATCATCTTCATGGTAAAGCTGTACACCATCCACCTCTTATCTACTTCTTAAAAAAACTAGTCGATATGCTCAAGTACAACAGAGGTGTACTTCATTGGGTTTTTCTTTTCAATGCCACTTTATACTTAACATATATTGTCCTTGGGAACACAAATTGACCCTCTTGGAGCATAAAAAATAAAATCTTCGTCTTCAAAGTTTGTTAAAGATCTTTCGAGTGCAGATTGGACCTACTCAACCACCTTGCTGTCTCTCACTTTCTACACTTTAGGTTATGCCTTACAACCCTGCAATCTTTTGGCATTTTTGTCAGAAGGACTTTGGAACAGTTCTGCACCTTTGAAAGTATCTAAATGTCAATTAAATCTACACGTTTTGCAAAGTTCTTAAGAATTGTGACTTTAAAGTATAGACTAAATACCATCACCGACAGTTAACTGGTTCACTGGCATATTTCTAAGGTGTACGGCAGCTACTGCAAGGCTCTGCATTTGGTTAATAACTTCACACTGATGATGGAAAACGTGCTTTAGAGTAGCTTGTGCATAGATGTGTGTATGTGTATGTGTTAGAGAGAGAGAGAGAGAGAGAGAGCAATAATAGGGGAAAAGGTGAACTCCATGGCTGAGTACTCCCTTATTAATGGTTAGAGCCTGAAGAATGGCTCACAAACACATAAAAACAACCCACACATACACACATACACAAACATACATGCACACACACACAAGTATACACACACAGTCCCATGTCATGACCAGGTCATGGGTAACTCTAACAATAGCCCTTAATAGTACAGTGCTGAAAGGCCTTTACCACTGAAGGGGGAAATGGATCCCTCTCTAGCTCAACTATCCATGTGAAAAGATCCTCTCTCACACACACACATATGCGCACACACACACACACACATTCTCTCTCTCTCTCTCTCTCTCTCACACACACACACACACACACACACACACACACAAAAACACTGAATTTGGCCACATGAAAGGGGCATTTCATTCCCATACTGTCCGTCAAAGCTGAGGAATGCTAATGGTGAAATAGACAGAATGCACAGTCTCTCTTTCTCTCCCTCACACACACACACACACACACACACACACACACACATCCTAATGCACACACCCAGACCACTTGGAATTTCACTCATATAAACATTATATATAAAACAATGCATACACCCCCACACACACACACGCTCAACTTCCGTACAAACCGCTGACATGGGTCGGTTGCAACCGCTCCATATTGAGTCGAGCCTTGCAAGGACCTCTGGGAAATATGCAGCTGAAATGTCCCCTTCACACACTGACCGCTAAACCTCTACAGAACAATGACTCTCACACACACATATGAGTGCACGCATGCACAAATATAGACTAGACTGTTTGCCACAGTGGCTGAGACAAACAGCTATAGTAAACACAGGATATGATGTCCACCACATACAATAAACACATTAAAATGCACATAGAGCCAAGTGTGTATGTGTGCAGCACTGTGCACAGTATTCCTACGGAAGTTGGAGAAAACGAGCATCGACGAATAACAGAGAGAAACTGTCAAAAGGAGGAAGCAGCTACATCTTTTCGTGTGTGTGCGTGCATTTGCGTGTGTGTGTCAGTGCATATGTGTGGGTGTATGGGACTAAGCAACATTAGTCATGCCACTGCTGCTGCTGCATAACATGTTCATACGGCACAAAATTAATCAAAGCTCTTTAGCCTTCGGAGTCGAATGTGTACTAACACACACACGCTCACAGCATTAGCAGAGACTTGATTGTGATATTTCTACTCTTAACATCAGTCGGGCTGAATGAGTGAAGAGTTGCAAAGAGATTGTCACTGACACATATTTGAGTCTCTGTGCACTCTTTTCCCTGCACCTCTTTTTCCTGAATAGATGGCAAAGGGTTTTCCAAATAAAAAAGAACTGTAAATCTTAAATCTTCTTCTGTCCCTGTCCAATAATCCATCACTTGTTCAGTATTTCCATGGCAACGGCACTTAGTACCACTCTGCGTTCTGTACAGTACATAGGAGAGCGAGCCTGTGTCCTTTTTCCAGGAGTCTTCATGCATTGACAGGGTTGATGCTAAATTTTTCTGTTTTCTTCATCCATCTCTTACATCCTGCACATCCTCTTTGCTCCAACAGGTTCACAATCTCCGCCCCCCCTTTTCATCTCTTGCTACCATAAGAGGTCACTCACCATTTACCATCACATCTCTACAAGAGGAACCTCAAATCACCTCCGCTAACTGAATCATCGCTCTCCCACGTTTCAGTTTGTAGAGAAATAAACTGCTCTTCCTTTTAACTGCTGTTTCTTGGTCTTTTTTAGCGCTTTTCTCACCGGGCTGTTGGCAGGGCAATTTTTGCTTGAACCCTTGAACTGCTTTGGGTTGCTGGGTAGGTTAATCATAAAAGTCAAGCTTTTATTTAATTAATTGGTCAAAAGAAATAAAACAGAAATGACAAAAATTTCCTAAAACCTGATGAGAAAAATAACAGAAAAAGAAATAGAGAGAAAAAAAAGAAAAGTCACCATGGGGATTGTGTTAAAAAAAAGAAAGCAATTGACCATAAAATCTATATAATGACTCCAAAGAACATAAGGGAACCTCTTTCTACACCCTTGGCACCGTTGAAAGGAGTACAGAGGTGTTGCTAATGCTTTCTTAACCTCTCTTTCTCCCCTCTCTTCCTCCTCTCACTCTTTACCTCCGTACCACTGGGGAGTGTGTGCTGCTTGTTCAGTCACACTGCATTATGGGGGTTTGAGACATTGAATAACTGTGACATTATAAAACCAAACTGTGAGAGGCCATTGTATTGTGTGTGCGTGTGTGTGTGTGTGTGTGTGTGTGTGTGTGTGTGTGTGTGTGTGTGTGTATGTGTGATGCCATTCAGCCGCTCGGTTGCCTTTTATTTCCGTCTGACCGCAGGCTCGTAAAAACACATTCTGGCACCAGCAGCTAAAGGCCTCAGCCCACGCCTCAGGTACTAAGGTTTCGCTCATTCTTCCCCTCCGTTCCCTCCCTTTCTCTCTCCCTCTGCCTCTGTCTCCATGACTGTCTGCTCCTCGTCTCCATACCAACTCCTTTCACTCTTCTTTTCACTGGGCCAAACTGTGTGTCTGGCTCCTCCAATTAAAAGCCATTCCTTGCATCCTTTATCTCCCTATGTCCGCCTTTAGTTTACACTTGATTTAAGAGTCTAAGGATTCATCTCTTTAAACCGCAGTGGCAGTCTCGGGTCTTGAGGAGAAACTGTTCACCAAGCAGCTTTTAAGATTCTCTCTACAGCCATGACAGCATAAGTAGCATCACAAATACTTACACTTTTAATTAGGCTGTAATGCTCTATACAGCTGCACAGAATTAAAATGCGCATCAGCACAGGGCAGATGGTCAGGGATAAAAAGTACCAAGCAACAAGGCAAAAACTAAAAAATTAAATGATGTATAGAAACTGTGAGAAGCTCGGGAATAATAAATGTTGGCAAAGGAGCATTTGGTTCCCTTAAATCACTGCACCATCGCATCCACCTCATACACTGCGTATTCTTTTTAGATTGATAGTAAGATAAGTTCTCAAACCAGTAAATGAAGTGAAAGTGCAAGAAAAAATGTGTACATTTCAGTAGAATATTGAGTCTTGCAACCTTTTTTAGGAGGAAAAACAGATGACTTTGTACAGGGCTGTAAATTAGCAAGAGCTCCTCTCATACAGTAGCTGGAAAAGATTGGTATTGAACATCTGCACTAAATTGGCACTGTGTGTGGGCTCACTTTACTAAATTTTATGATAATGCAGCTAAATGTAATATATGTAAAAAGGTAGTAAAGGAGGTAACACCAGAAACATCAAGAAACAGTTACAAATCCAACATCCTATAAATCTGAAGCAGTGCTGTGTGTTTTACTGCTTTGGGAAAGTGGCTGCTGCAGCTTACACTTTGTCCCCAGGGCAGCCTTCTGCTCCAAAACTGATGTGATCTGCCAACTAAAAATGCAACTGTCTCAACCTCATAAAGTCAAGGTAACACTAAAAATAATAGTGATAATAATTTATTGAGCAGACATTTGTGGCACAAAGGAAACTCAGGGAACAATTCAACCTATTTCCGCAAAAAAAAAAGTCCTAATAAAATACCTGCGGAACCTTTTAACATCTTATCAAAATAATTTCTTTATTTTTTGGACCGAATTCGGGAGAGTAGTATCACAGTAGCGCTATCTGAATCAATAAGCGGTGACAGTGTTGATATTGATATCAATAAAATCCTAAAAATAACCGTCCATAGTAGAAGGAGTGTCTGCTTGGAGAAGCGCGTGTGGGAGGCTTTAGTTAAAGGTCCGGCAGTAATGAGAGGACCCTGTAAATACAGAGCCTATAAATATGATAAGTGACGAAAGACAAATAAATTCATACACTGTGGGGATATGATACTGCAATCTTGTGGCTTCACAAGGTCTAAAAAGACATTATAAAAAGGTCTGCTGACATCATAGGTTTTGAAAAACAATTTCGGGTAATGGGCTGGAGCACTTATGTACACACACACACACACAGAGATACACACGCACGGGAGATGCTGAAAGGTTATCTGTGAGTCTGAGTCACATGTTACCCTTTCAACTCGTGAAATGGAGCTGTCTCCCTGCGCAATAATCTCCTCAAATGATGTCACACCTGCCTCTGCTGCAGCACAGTGATGATCTCACAGATTGTGCCGGTCACAGACTGATGACCTCAGCGATGACCTTACAGCTACGACCCTCTCTATCTGCAATCTCATCATGAGTCGCTCCCATTCTTTTGTTTTTTCAAGATGAGAACTGGTTTAGTAACAACAACAAAAACAACAGCTACAGAGAACAAGATGTGGGTGTATATTTACGTGTTTGTGTGTGGATCTGGCTGCTGCAATCAACCGTGAACCTAATCAGGAAGGAAAAAAAACAAAAAAAAACATAGGAGGCTTTTGAGGGAGACACAGTGTGACAAGACAAAAGAGTGAGCAGAGTGAGAGGCTGAAAACTTTTTGAAGTTTTGACCTTGCAACCCCCCCCCCCCAGTGTCTGTTGGGATCAAATGTCTTATTAATGTCTCTTCTGACATGAGCACATGCGCTGACAACAGGCAAAGTGTCAAGGATTTTCACCAACGTGAGTGGGACTATAATGGGAAACAAATATTCACAGCACGTACAATGCTTTGCCAATCAACAGAGCCCATTTGGAAAACAAACAAGCCTATGTGCCTCATTTATGCTGCGTGCTGGCTACATTTTTGAGCATGCACTAAGCATTATGTTTACTTCTTCTCAATTGCCTAATATTTAACCCAGTCTGTGCCAATGCGTGATTGTGCGGATGTGTGTTTTGGAGTATGTGTTTGATCAGTCATTGCTTGCCGGGATGGGTAGCTCCAAGTAGCTGTTGCCACCCCCCACCCCTCCACTTTCCTTCCTGGCCCTCAAGTTAACAGTCTAAGGCCAATCAAAAAGCAGCGTGGGGTCACAGCGGGGTTGTGAGTCAGGGGTTAAGCTGAAAAAGCACACACAGTGGGCCCGGCAGAGGGAAATGACTACTTTTCTCTAAGGGGGAAATCAACCAGGCACACATCCACGTTCACACAAGCACAGAGACACAAACCTACAAAGAGAGTGCACGAAAGAACACGTGCATGTACCTCCAGCGGGCATGAGGCATGTCTTTTTCGGCTCATGGGATAACTTTATAGCTTTTCTTCACTGTCTCAACAGTTTCTTTGTGGAGCCACAGAAGCTGGAGCGTTTGTTGTGTAAAATTCCATGTTTTTTTTTTTCACAATTTGGCATTGATCATGAAGGCAATTAACATGTTTTCTCTGCTATTCCTTACAGCTCTGACTCATTCACACAGACACACACCTCGAAAAACAGGAGAAGTTTAATTAATCTCTGGCACTCTATGGTTTGACGCAAGCCGCAAATCTTACTGTCTCCGGTGGATGCCTCCCTCGCCACCCTCTCACCATTCGCTTTCCTCCCACAATGCAGTGTTCAAGCCCTAATGGAGGCAAAAACAATTCCTCAAGCACATGCATATTTCAGATAGGCCCCTTTCTGATCTTTTCACCCATTTCTTTTCAATTTCTGTTAGCACTGTCTCTCATAGAATACTACTTGCCACTTTTTGTGCCACTGTTGTTCTGGGGGGGGGTTAGAGACAGATATGGGCCTCCTCCATGTTGTGTCCTTTTTAACCTGGCACCTCCACCGGAAGGATACAACAGGTCCCCCCACCCACCACCCCCCGTGCAGGTGCCCTAACCAACCAGTAGGAGTCACTACCAGGGGTTTGCAGGTCTAAGCGGTGGCTGGCGAGTGCTTTGCTCTTGCACCACCCGTAGGCTTTTGAAAGAGAGAAGCCTTTGAAACAGAAATGGAACAAAAGGACTGCTGTTTGTGTTTGAGGGGAAAAAAAAATCTGTAGCATTTGTACTACAGTGACACATCCAAACAGCTGGACGTCAGCTTAGACAAAGGCAAAGGGATGGTGGAGAAAAGAGGCACACAGGATTTTTTGTGTAACTGCACATGGACAAACTGATGGCGACAGATACACTCTTCTAAAAGTCAACATGAAGGATTAGTTTGATATTTGTCAACAAAATTCCATTAAAAAAACAACAATCAATTGATCCTGCTAGAATAGATGATCTATGTATCCACAGCATGATGTAGCTCATACCGTTGTGCTTTAGTACTCTGTTGATGTCCAAAAACTATTAAAGACTCACCAGAGCACCACGCTGTTGCACAAGCTGACATGCTCTTTTATTATGATTTAAACTGGCACTATAGTTTATTTTGAGTCTGCCTCACATACATCCTGTTGTTGTAAACACTCAGCAGAGCCCCCAAGTGTGTGACCAAAATAGTGTTTACGGAAATGACTGACCCTTTAAAAGAAAAAAAAAAAAAGTATATACTTAGAAGCTGTTTTCAAACATTTATGTTTTAAATAAGAACAAATCGGCTCAGGACTGCGAGGCACAGACTCTCAGGGGAAGTCTGAGAATATTTCACCTTTGGGTCTCTTCCATCAGAATTGTGATAATATATCAATAGCTCTCCTGTATTTACGATCTGATAATCAATTTCTTTAAATGTGCACCTTCATTAGAAGCACTCTTTGTGTTTCATTGGAAGGTTTCATTTCTATGAGACGGTCTGTACATCCGGCTCCGGTGGATTTTCTTCCTGCCAACAACAACATTCTGAGGAAAACACTGACTTCTCAATCCAAAATTCTCACCATATTGGAATTCATTTAAACCCTGCTGCTCAACACTGACACGGTACATTCAGTTATCTCACAGATATCTGCCCAGTCCCTGACCACATAAGGCACGGAAGTATTAAATGTGACTACGGCTGAAAATAGCAGAGCACCCAGGTTTAATTTCCTCTTGTCATTTGTTCTGGCCTGATCTTGAGAGGGTGAGAGTGGCCTAGGGGTCGTGGTTAAATATTATCCCCGGGGGGAAAAAGCAACAGTGGCTACCAGTCACACTGCAGTTTCCTTTGAGGAGTAGTGGATAAATATTATCAGTGGTGTGAGCTGCTCTTGAGTATAATGTTTCCACGGGTTAACAGGGCACAGACACACAGACGGATAAAAACACACACACACAAAGGGATGAGACAAAAAACTTCTTTATGCTCAAGCAATTGAATTTACCTCACCATTGTATAGCTTTCAAGGTTTTAGAATGTCAACACACACTGAAGGCAAAACAAGAAGCCCTACACATCCATACACACACACACACACATGGAGCCAGGATTTGTTCATTCAAGCCGGGTTTAGCTAGAGGACAACAGTAATGGGGGTAAAACACAAACATGCACTGGCGATGACCTCCATTGTGGCGTGATAGCATCTACTGCTGCTGAAAGATACACTGAGAAAGAGAGGTGGTGAGCCAGAGTGGGAGGACGAAAGATGGGATGACTCTGGCAGACAAGTCAAACACAAAGAGGGAGTGGTGGCAAGAGACAAGAGGAGATGAGGAGACAGCAGAGAGAGTTTAACCAAGCCAGAGCCATCAGATGGAAAGGTCATGTTCAGGAGGACACTCTGAGTGCATCTTTCTGTGGATGTGTGAGCTGCGTTAATGGTGTCTTTGTAATTGTGTGTGAGTCTGTGTGAGGAATAACTTATACATATTACATTGTGTGGACCAGAACAGTTTTTTAGTTCAGATTGAGGACGTTTTTGAAAAGTGAGGACATTTTGGTCGGTCCTCACAACTTCAGAGGGCTTGTTGAGGATTAAGACTTGTTTTTAAGGGTTAGGTTAGCTGAATTTAGATTGGACTAAGAGCTAGGATTAGGCATTAAATTGGGATGGTTAAGGTTAGGGTGAGGTAATGGGCTTAGAGTTAAGGGTTAGGGTAAGGTCAGTGTTACAGGGTTAGGGTTTGGTTAGAGCTACATCAAGGAGGATTTTCACAAAGAAAGAAGTACAAGATTGTGTGTGTGTGTCTGTGTGTGGTATGTATTTGTGTATGTGTGCGTGCAGTATGCATGTGTGTTGTCTTCTATGTGAACTTCAAGCTGGCTGGGTTTAAGCAGTCTGAGCAGACGGAGGTATGCGGGATGGACTGAGCCCAGATATCTGTTGCACAGACAGACGTGCACACACAGCTGTGGAATCATCAACGCTACCAAGAAACACACACCAAACACACACACACACACACACACAGAGGGAGAAAAAAAAGAGGTAGATATTAGAGAATGACAGAAGACACCGCAAACAAAGGAGAGATGGAGTAAGAGAGAGTATCGTAGAGAGACACCAATGGGAAAAACAGATCGGAAAGAAATTCAAAACTTGTTGTTTACTTTGTGTTGAAACCCCAGAACACAATCCTTCTGTCTTTTTTTGTACGATAAGACCACATCCAGCTTTGCAACACATGATATCCCAGACTGGAAAGTGTGGAGCTGAGGCTGTCGCCTGCAGTATGACTGCTGGCAACAATTGAACAGCTTTCATGTGTGTCTGCCTCACTGTCTTAATATTAGATTACTCTGGACTCCCCTAGCAGTGTAAAAAACAGTATACACAGCTTCTTTGTTGTGATTCAACATGTGCATCATTATTACAACTTGTCTGCAAGACAATATGCCTCCATTTTATAGCACTTTATTCCTCAGTACACAGCAAAAATAAGCTCCAAGGATATCTGAATTCCTGGCAGCAAGAATGTTTCTCAAGCTAAAACAAAGAAAATTAATAAACAACTCTTTTTGAGAATCAATTCATTTACAAAGTCATTTTAAAGCAAAAACGTTAAATGCTTCAGTGTCTGAGCTTCTTGGTTGTAGGAAGTTCCTGCTTTTTTTGTCTTATGTAACAATAAATTGAATTTATCTGATCTATGTGGACTTTTGGCTGATGGCCAGACAAAACTATCAGTTTAAGAGGTGTCATCTTGGAATTTTGGAATTTAGTATTTTTTACTACTATTTTCTGGCTTCAAGTATTAGAAGATTGATTGCAAAATCTGATGATATTCTTAAGTTGCTTGCCTGGAGATTTTAATCTTATAAATTCCTATTTCAGAAAACATAGCTATATGGAATTAGTCTAGGATTATTTGCACGTTTGGGTTCTTGACAACAGTCCATTTATAGTAATTTGTCTCTACTCTTTTGGTGTTTATAATAGATTTAATAGTAGCATACCACACAGGGAACAGAATCCTGTGCTTTGGCCAAAATAAACTGATCCTATGGCATAAATACCACTATGACCTCAACAAATGAGGTAAGGGCATCGTAAGCCTGACAGCCTCTGTGATGACAAGCTTCCCTCAAACACACCATCACATATCTTAGACACTTAGCTATTGGTTTCATGTGCAGGGATTTCAGTAATCTTCGGCCTCTATGGGCCCGGTAGCATACATTTGTTATTACTTTGCATGCATGAAAGTGTGTGTATCTGTGTGTAAGTGTGTTTTTTGATGAGGCTAATTGCGTCAAGGCTGTCTGAGAGTACTGTCGGCTCTCCAGTCATTACCAGGAAAAGACAGATATTTTAAAAATCAGCATGCTGCATTTGCACACAGACACACACACAAACCTAACATTACATACTGTACCTATGAAAACTATGAGGTGACGCCTCAATCGGGTTTTATGTGCAAAGCATTGATTCATTTCCCACCACTAAAGAGCCAGCTCCATTTTATGGCCTGGGCCTATATTGAACATGACTGTACACTAAATATCAGGCTGAGGCATCACTGGGTTTCACAGCGTGACCTCTGCACTGGAACGTGTTTTTATAGCACTGCATTATTCTGGATGTCTAAATTTGTGCTTGGATCGCTCCAAAATGAACAATTTGTGTTTGCATGTGACAAATTGCTGTGCTTGTTTTGTACCTATAGTGGCAGCCATATTTAGCAGGCTGTGTTCTCTCTCTCTGTCCCTGATGTGTTTTCCATGTGTGCTGGAAAGACAAACACAGCTGCACTTGAACGACACTCAAATGCTTCTGGGATTCAGAATGTGCATGTGTGTTTGTATGTAAGTGTGTGTGTGTGCAAGGGTGTGTGTTCTTTTTGACCACTTCAGTGATGCCTGTTGAACCCCGCGCTTGCTCCTTAAAACCACCCCTCACTGTACCCCATGAACATCCCACCACAACTAAGTGCCTCACCTTGTGTGTGAGCTTTCTTATATATATGCATGTGCGTGTGTGTGAGTGTGAAAAGGGTGGGTTCCTCTGAGACTTATGAGGCCCTAAGTGGTATTTCGGAGCACCTATGTCTGCCATGAAATGGTTTGTTAGCATCGTCAACCCTGACTGGGGATCTCTTAACCTCCCCCCCACCCCCGTCTTAACTGTTTACGCATATGCACACAACATACAAGCATGTACACATGTAGACTGTGGGGAGTCCCTGGACAAGATGAGACAGGCTGTGAGCTTCAAACGACCCCGAAAACAGAACTGCTGCTGAGTGATAAATGAGACAAATACACACTGGCACTCTCTCTCTCTCTCTCT
>JAQNCA010000027.1:12714600-12734435 GCA_029783725.1 Acanthurus tractus
AAACGACCCCGAAAACAGAACTGCTGCTGAGTGATAAATGAGACAAATACACACTGGCACTCTCTCTCTCTCTCTCTGACTTTCTTTCAGTCTCGCTCTCCCTCATTAACACAACACAAATGGAGCCATCTCCTCTCTCTCCTCTCCTCCCATCTCTTCATAAATCATCCCTTCTCAAACACTCGAGCCACTGATAAATTTTAATTTTCTTCTTACTCTTTCCTCTTCTCTAGCTTTTTACTACCTATCAAAAGGGAAAACATTTGACTTTGATGCATTAAACCTGAGTAATTGAGCGTAAAGCAGCCCAATTTTCTATAATATCTAAGATTTTGTAATGGGATTTAGAACGGGCCAGACAGATATATATCATGATACATCGGTTGGATGAAAACACGATGCTGTCTATCCTTTACTCTTCTACAGACACTGTGCAGATTTTACTTTCAGTCAGTTTATACAGTCATATCTTGTCACATCACCATATGAGTTTTACAGTTTAAACTTTAGAGCCTTATAAAGTGGACACATTACCAGTTAGCAGTGCAATAAAGCATGTGAAAACACAGCTGTGTATATGTCCCATAAAAATCAAGCGTAGATTTATAGCTTACTGCATAAGCTTTGTCACAAAACAAAAAGGTACAGAGGCAAACATTTATTCAAACAGGCATGGAAGTGGACTGGAAAGTTTCATTGGCAGGTAACGCTGGATCAACAGCTAATTGATGCAAAGTCAGTGTGACAGAAGGGTGAATCAAATACCGGTTGTTTGGCATGCTGATCCCTTGATTCCCAAACAATCTGTTGCTCCTGGTCAGCACTTTTCCTAACAGTTGCTGCAGAAAATGACAAAGCTGGTGAGATACTTTCATTGATCTGTTGTTTTACTCCTACTCTGTTTTCTCTTTAGATACCCTGAGCTCACCCTCTTCCCTTTATCCTCGGATTCTCTTTTGCTCACTCACTTTCTGTCACTCTCGGTCCAAGTTCATGCATTCAGCCTTGAGAGACCTTTCATCTAGTGTACTCAATGGAATGCAGTGATCCATTCACCTGCGGCTACAGTACAGTATGTGTGTGCCTTTTGAATCCTTATTGTCAGTGGATCTATTAATGTCAGTGTCACAAGGACAGTAGATAAGAATATGAGTATCTGCTGCTGTCTTTTTCTACTCCACCCTCCACCTCCTCACAGCAATCTCAAGCTGGAGTCTAATTGTTAACACCAGGGAGAATAAAATCCATCCATCTGTCCATTCATCTTTCCATCTTTGGCTACATATTAATGCCTGGTCCTACAAGAGAGAGGCAAAGAGAAATTTTGAGAATACACGATTCAAGGAGATTGGTGACATGCAGATTTCTCACATGACTAGCAGGTAACTACTGTGGCTTGAAAGCTAGCCCCTAACACACTAGTCACTCATCCAGAAAAGCCTTTTTGCTTCTCTTGTACTGAGGCATTAAGTCTCTCCTGACATAATTTCATTCAATAAAGACAGCTCTCTAAACAAAAAAGCTCGTTAGCTGTCAGTTAGCAAGCCCGGCCACTAATGGGACAATGATTTCATGCAGGTTATTTAAAAGACATCGTCAAATCCTGCATGTTCTGTCTATGCCTGAGCTCAAACTCTCTATTTAAAGACAATTAAGGTGTTGTGGCTCCCAGTAGTGGACTCTCAGCTGATCCCCAGTTAGTCTGATAATTGAGAAACACACACACAGAAGCACACACTTTTCTTCCGACCATTTCCCATCCTGATATGATGAAGTCTGGCCGGAAACAGCCATTTCCCTGAATGTTCCCATCTCTCCTCCGGCATACTCCCTCATCCTTGATTCATTGCCAATAAATCACAGAGGGAGAGAGACACAGAATGAGAGAGGCAGAGCAAGTAAGAAAAACTGTAACAGAGAAAGAGTAGAAGAGAAGGAAGGGGAGACGGAAGTATAAACCAGGAGGCGGTACACGGGAGATGAGAGAAGAGAGATGAAGGAAAACCAGATGTGCGATGTGTCCTCATCCCGTTCGAATAGCAAATGTGGCTGAGTTGTACTTTGAAGTGGTGACGTTTCATCATAGATAACAACAGCAACCCAGATGCCATGAAAACACCATTACTACGCGGATGTGTTTTATTTCATGGGCACCGGTCAAACAAACTAAACAAACAACAAAAGAAGAAGAGGTAGATTGCAAAAAAGTAGCAGATAAGACTGTTAGCAGACAGTTAATTAGCTATTTTGGGGTTTTTCTCATCATCACCGCCAATTTATTAGAGATCTGGAAACACAGCACACCTTTGTCTGTAGCTGGCAAAACAAAGACTATATTGAAAGTCAGTCTATTTTTTTCATTTCACAAATTAGCATGGACTGAAACATTTTTCCCCCCCAAATCCTTCCCTTACAGAAGCCAAGTTAGTGTACTGTGTGCCACCTGCAAACCCCACCCAACTGAAGAGGCTCTTTGATCGTGCCCTCCCTGCCGTTAACCCTCCCACGGGGGCTCCAGTTACCACCACTACTACCTCCCCTGTCAAGCCATCAACTTCGCACCTAAGCACAACACAAGGGATTTCAGTCACCACTCTAACTCGGTTCATTTCTCCGTAGGTTTAAATTATCTCTTAAAATAGAATTTGGCATCTGCATCCCCATGGCAAACCAGGACTACCATAAAGAACAAAATGTCTTCTGTTTTATTTTACCTCTAAGGCAATAAGCTTGATGTCGATAGGGTTAAATGTTCCCTATTTTAGGTTGAGACAGGGACCTTTATTTCACGTCGTTGCCCACATGTCTTTCCCCTACCATCTTTTTATCGCTGTAATGTACTCTGTACTGGGCATAAGATGCCCTACGAAAGATAAGTACTACCCTATCCAACATGTCGGCAATAAATTGTGGTAAGATCCTGTTGTCTCGAGTAAAACCCTCAGACCGAGTTGTGATTGCACCACTTCACAGCTGGCAAGTTAAAGACATGTGAAAATGTTTATATACAGTTGATATGTACGTGTTTATTGTTGAAATAGTTCCTGTAGTTCTGTCTTTTAAGAAGGTAAAAAAAATGACATAGATCAAAAATAAAAATCTGGTTTTACTAACTAGCGTTTTTAGAGCCTTCAATCGCATCTTTTGGTGTCATTTAAGTGATAGACATCTTAGTGTAAGATTTAGAGAGGTGAGCACTGTAAAGTTAAAAATAGTGCAGTCAAGAACAGTTTCTGCAGGAATGGCAAGAATTCAGGATTACAACATTTCCTGGATTTGTTTATCCAGGGGAAGAGCTATGTAAACACTTTCTATATACAGAACTTTATCGCTTTTGCACCAAAGGCGCTAGGATGTGTCATACTGCATCAAATACATTATACTGTACGCCAGTGCAGATATGTAAAAATGGAGTACTGTAGTATCAGCTTTGGAGGTCATTTTCCCCATTAACAGAAACAACTTTAAATCACCAGGTAAAAATATGAATTAAAATTAAATGATTTCACGTGTTAAATTAATGTTATGTCGAAATTGCTGCATCTGTCGAGCCTGGGAAACAGACCAATCTGCTGAGCTCATGGTTTATTCGCTCTGGCAGATGGGTCTGGCCCCCCTCCCATTCAGACAGATTGCCACTCGTCCTGGCTCATGTTGAGCCAATCACAACTATTTAATGAACAGATTCATCTCTTTTTTATATGGTTGTTTGCTCTGACTGTTGTGGTCAATGTCCCATGTCCTCATGTATGTTGTGTGTGTGTGTGTGTTTGTCCTCTACTGTAATTTGAATTTCCCTTTTAAAGGCAATAAAGATCTGAATCTTAATCTTGTACGGGGCAGGTTTTAATACCGTGACTGACAGAAGAGTGCTACTGGCCCAGAATTGAAAAGTCACACGTTTTGCTACTCTAATTGGCCATCGCCTCCAGTCTGCACGTCTGTCCAGTGCAACTCAAGAGACTCACAAAACCAAGATCAAAAAGTCAAACTAGACATTGCTGATGGAATTGGAATCGAGATTCTGTCACTGCATTGCCAATTTCCCACCTTTTTGCAGCTTGAAAATCAGTCCAAGCAAAGCACCTTGCATGTGTAGCTAAGTGCTACATCACACATTTTGTTGCTCTGTCTGGTTTTACATTTATCGAATTGTGTCCAGAAGCTTTTTGGTCAACGCCTGTTGATAACCCCTCTCGGAAATCGTAAATGAAGTGAGATCCAGGCTAGCATCTGTCAGCCATTAGGCCCATTCTGCAGGCCAGTTGTTTGGCAAGTATCGTACTGCAAAGCTGCAATTTGAGGTTTCAGGAAAGGTTTAGACATGTTGTGATACCTACTGATCATATGTGAGGCCTATTACCATGGAGCTCATCTGATCAATATGAGACCAAGATCCATTACAACTTGCAGACATCATCTTTAAAAAGCAGAGGAGCATGTCGTTCCCAGAAAAGTTGGCCAAGGTCTCCCGCTACTCACAGCTCTTTTCCCCCTACAGGGTTTCCTGTCCTGATCAGCAGGGGCGGACGGACCCTCTCATTACGGAGACCGCAGATGAAAATGAGAGCAAAATGAGGCCCATTACCACACGGGCGTGACTAATATCCCTCCACAGACGTCTCCACACACACTGGACACACGCACACTCATCATACATACACACACACACACACACACAAAAAAAAGTCAGATGCACACACTAAGATGCATGTGAATCAATAACATAACAGAAACAAAGACGAGGGGAAGTTGGCAATAAACTTGGGCCCTATTAAATGGAGCAGGTCCCGGGCTGCTCTGTAGGGGGTGTCTGGCTCTTTCCACTGAGTGCATCTATAAGTTTGTGAGTGTGTGCATATTCCCTAATCATCCATGATGTCATTAGCACTAAATGCTACCCTGTCTCGGCCTAATTCCTGCCCACTAAAAGTCCTAGCTCCTTTTTCCGCCCTCGCCATCCCCGTGCATCTCTCACTAAAACGCTCTCACATCATCTGACCAGTCATCTTCTTACATCCGCTCTGCTCTCCACAACTGATTGATTACTTTACTAGAATTTACAAACATCCGTTTTTAGCTCAGCACTAGTCTCGTTCGTGCTTCGATCCTCAGCTCCCTAAAATCCAAGCTTACCAATTTAAGCCCTCTGTTCTGCTCTACTTTTCTACTTTTTCCTCATCTCTCATCTTTCTCTCCTCATGCAGTTCTTCTTTCATTCTCTTTCCTGAAGAATCCCCTATTATTTCTTCTTGTATTTTTCAACCCAAGTGCATCATTTTGTGGCTTCGTTACATGTTTCCATTCCAATTCGAATTGATCTAAAAGACAACCACAGGGGAAACATAATGTCCTGTGGTGGCGTCATCTAGTTTGATTTTTTATTTGACTTTTATTTGCTCAAGTTCTTACTTTGTCTGTGATATATTGAAAGTTTTTTTCTTCCTCTTCCACCTTCATGTATCCTGTGTTTTAACCGACTTTCCTCCCTCTTTGCTGATCAGGTATGCTGGTTGATTCATAGCCTTGCAACAGGCTGGCAGACAGAGGGAAGAGAAAAGGAGGAGAGGTAGATAAAAAGAGGAGGGGTTGAGTAAAAATTGGGCTTTTGGGTGTTTGAAGTACATGAAGGAGTAATATAAAATACACCTGGTCCATCCACGGGGCACTCTCTGTACGCAGAAACAAAGGGAGGGGAGGGAGACGTAGAGGAGGAGAGAGGAGGAGAGGGCCGGGCCACAGGGGGAGAGAGGCGAGAGAGGTGGATGGATAAGTGGGGGAGGGGCCACTTCGTGTTTCCTTTCAGGATGGCTTTTATGGTGTAACTTCAAACGCTGAACTCCCACGTCCCCGCCCCTGCCTCCCCCCACCCCTCTCTCTCGATCACTCCATCCGTCCGTCCATTTCGCCCCCTCCCTTCTCTTTCTCACTATTGTGTATGGACAAGTGGACAGTAATTGGCTATTCTTTCATGAGGCTGATTTCAGCACTCTCTGCCCCACCCCCCCATCCACCCACCCACCACCACCACCACCACCACCACAGGAAGAGGCCCTTTTTGCTGCCCCCTTAGAAGTAAGTGCTTTTGTGTGTATGTGTGTGTACGTTGTAAATATGCCAGACGGTAGGTATCAGGTGGTTGAAGGGGGGGGGGCTGCACCGGCCGTGGACTCTACAGGCATTTCATTCACCGTGCGCTCCGAATTACAACACAGGAACCGAAGACACCCTCGTCCCAGAAAATCATCTCAACACAAGTTTTATGAAATACTCTGTGGATTTCAGCTAGAGCTTTACATTTAGCCCCTCGTTTATGAATAAAGCTGACATTACATCTGCTGAAAGCTGCAGCATGAAGTGTTGAAGGGAAATTTAAAAGCCTTAAAAAGCCGCTGGATGTATACAATATTCTTGGCAATGAATGAGTGTTTTATTTTTCCTTCCACAATTTGAATCAAAGACACCCAGGGGCACTCGCCTAACTTATTCATGCCATAAAATGTATCGTGCAAAAAAAATGAGAGGCTTTGCCAATGTTTCCTTCAGTCTGAGCATATTGCGAGTGATTTATAAAAGCTGCTCTCGTCATGCTAATGACTTCTAGCCCTCTGTGGCTTATAGATCAATGTGCGTTCATTAATGGTACAGGCGTGTGTGCAAGTGTCTGTGTGTCAATTAGTGGGTGGAGGAAATTAGCCGTCCCTGGAGAGCCCTAATTAACCCTACACAGACAGACAAACCATCTTTTTCAATTTTCTTTTTTTTTCACATTTTTTTTGGCATATTTCAGCTTTTTATTTGGTAGTAAACAGTGCCAATTGACAGGAAGTGTGGGAAGGGAGTGAGGGATGCAGTAAAGGTTCAAGGCCGGACTCAGGCCCAGAATGTTGAGGCTAAATGGTTCCCACCCCCTCCCAGACAAACACAGACAACATCCCACACACTGGCCATGACCACACACAGAAAACAGCGGAGGGTATGTGATGTATACAAGCGCTTAAAAGGTTAAATATGTGGAAGACGACACAACATAAACATAGACTTAAACAAGTACAGGGTTGTCTGTCCTGGCAGACACAACACATAAACACAACTGGGGATAATTGTGTCGTCAAACAAAAAAAGAAAAAAGAATCACAGCTTCTTTAAGAGAGGAGAAGATTCAGCTAGATGAGAGCATAAAGGTTTCCACAAGAGAAAATACACTTTTTTGAGAGAAGGAGTTGTGCAAAGGGAAGGTGGATGGAGCTCTTAATACAGCGGTGTGCCTCCTACCTCTTTGTAGTTCACCTTGGGCTCCATTCTCTTCCGCTTTCTGCCCTTCCCCTGATGACTCTGACTGAGGAGAATCCATTTTACAACCTGCAAGAGGGAGGTTGGGGGCGTGAGGTGGTGAAGGCGGGAAAAAGAAGAGAATGCAGAGGCAGAGAAAGACAGACAGACAGACAGCAAAGTGGCATGTTTTGAGTGAGCGGGGTGAGACAGTGTGAAGGATAAACAGAGAAAAAAAAGGAGAGAGAGCAGAGGGGTAAACAAAATCAGAATCAGATTTATTGTTCACAAATGTGCACACATGGAATTGGACTTCAGTTTTTAAATTGCTCTCAGTGAACTAACGCAAAAATAGACATACAGCTTGGATTGAGGACAACAAAAACTAAACTGAACTGACATGTAGGGCTGTACTGTCATAGCATATAAAAAGAAAGTAGGTTTATATATAGTTTATTTAAAATCACCACCAGATGTATACACCAAGAGTTGGCACACAAGTAAACAGTATTTCCATGTTGTAAAAGTGCAAACAGACCATAAAAGCAAAAGCATTGCAAATAAATAGTGAATAAATCCTTCATATACGTGTGCAAGAGGTGAACAAATTGTGTACATTGCATGCATGTATACATGTCTATATACATTTGCACAGTGTGAAGGATTACATGGAAAATTACATGCAGTGAGCAGAGAACATATTGACAGTGACACTGTATGGTGATTAACATTTCAAAAGAAATTTGGTGTTTCAGTGCAAGAGGTTTCTCGATGCTGTATGACTGATTAAAGTGTGATGGCCTCGGGGAAGAAAAGGCAAGAGAGGTGTAACAAAGACAAAAAGAGAAAAAGGACAGGAAAGGATGTGAGACTAAGACTGAGTGGTCACATCCACTTTATTTACAGAAAGTAAATATAAACAGACTTACAGCACACTTTCCATCTCTCTAATGGAAAAGTACACTTGAATATACATTTACGCAGCGAGCCACTAGCATGCAAGTTTTGACTGAGTGCAAAGTAGACCCACAAATTTATAACAGTCTATAGCTCGTTCTCTCCCGTGCTCTCTCTTACACGCACGCATTAATTCCAACCTTTCAGCGCTCACTTGTGCTCCATATATAACCAACACAAATGGCCGGCCGAGACAAAAGAGTAATAGTGAAAGTATGTTACTGTGACAGAGCCTGGAGTGCAGCAACTCCCTACACCATAGATCTCCATTAAACAGCCAATCACTGAGAAGACCAAACTCTATCTCCTCTCCTCTGCCTCACTTTATCGCAGAATAAACAAACTGTCAACATTCAATTTGAAATGTTTAAGAAAAGTAGAGATACCAAATACTTCAGAAGCACATAAGGAGTGGGAGCTATTTATAAGATGCAAAAAGAATAACAAAAAAAAATCTTTATGTATTAAATTTATAACATATCTGACAAATATTCTCTAAAAGTCTGATTGGGAGTTTTTTAAACAGAAAGATACATGGGAGTCTCGGGAAAATACGGCACAGACAAAGCAATTAAGAACAACACAGGAGCTTTATGGGAAATCTGATAGGCAGCACAGAATGACACGCAACAGATGTAGAGCGCTGTGTGCCGCACTTCACTCAGAGACAGACAGAGGGAGAGACTGAAGCAGGAAGCAAACGAGCAGGAGAGAGGTAGATGGAGTGCAGGAGAGGTAGAGATAAGAGATGGTATCAAACATTGTGAAACAGAGCGTGTAAATAAGACAGAGCAGAGAAAAAACAGAGAGGGAGCGGTACAAAGAAACTGACAGCGAAAAACTGAGTGAAAGAAAAGGCGAGTGATGAGATTTTGAAGACAATCATATCAAGCGGTCTAAGGTGAAATAATTCAAAACTGAGAGCTGCCCCTGAGTCTGTCAGCCACTCCCTGAAGACAAGAAGAAGAAGAGACTGGACAAGAGAGGAGAGGAGAGCGAGAGAGAGAGAGAGAGAGAGAGAGAGAGAGAAAGAGTGTGCTTACCTCTGCTTTGACTTCTTCCACCAGCCTTGCCTGTGACCACACGGCGCTCCTTTCATACAGCCACTGAACGACAGAGAAGAAGGAAAAGCAGTGAGCCAGGGGCAAGTGATCGGGACAGAGTGGAATGCTTTGCAGAGGCAGAGAGAGAGAGAGAGAGAGGGAGAGAGAGCCCAATCAAAGCAGGAAGGGAGGGAGGG
The DNA here is from genome assembly GCA_029783725.1 of Acanthurus tractus. Taxonomy (NCBI): domain Eukaryota; kingdom Metazoa; phylum Chordata; class Actinopteri; order Acanthuriformes; family Acanthuridae; genus Acanthurus; species Acanthurus tractus. The sequence continues at coordinate 12,724,070 of JAQNCA010000027.1, forward strand.
AGAGAGGAGAAGTGGGAGGAGAGGGAGGAGGTGGGAAGCGCGATCACTTGTTCCTCTGACGGAAACTCGCGAATTGACTCCGGAGGATGAGAGAAAGGAGAAAGAGTGGAGGAGAAAAGAGGAAGAGAGGGGATTAAAAAAAAAAAAAACAAAAAAAAACACCTCAATAACGAGCAACTACAGAACGGACAGTCGCCTCTCAGTCCTCTACACATCCACTCCTTTGCCACACACACACACACACACACGCACACACACACACACATGCAGAGCCATACATGCAAACACACACCCACGCACGGAGAGCAGCTAGTAGGCACAAACACACAGCACTTACTCTCTAACCTTATTAAGGCTTTCAGCAGAGCCAGTGCTCGAGTGATGTGAATCACATATCAGAGCGATGACGGCGAGCGTTGCGTGTCTATGTGGGTTTTTGTGGTATAGTGTGTGTGTGAGTGTGTTTGGCAGGGTAAAATAAGGAGACAGGCAGGAGTGCATGGAGGCAAGGTGTTTGTAATGTCACATCACACACACGCACACACACACCACACACAAAAGCAAACAATAGAGCTGCATCGGGGACACATCATATTCATACAATCCACAACACACACTCCACATATATTTCTGAAAACACACACACATGCAGAGATTCAACCACTGGTGTTACCATAGCCACACACAAAAAGTTCAATACTATAACTAGATGGGTGACCACTTCTCTCAGTATATAATACGAGCACTCCAGCAGAAATAGCATAAAGGTGTGTGTAGAAGCTGAGGCTGGAGAGAGGCAGACACAGAGAGGTAGGCAGAGGGAGGTGTTAGAGTGGGCTGTATAGAATGTAGTGAGTGTTGAAGCAGTAAATTGGCATTGTGTAACAGGATACCACACATAGCTCTTTTTGCTGCCTAGATCCCCACTACCATTCCCTGAATAGCAAGGCTTTTGTCTACCTCAAACTCGCGTCAGTGTAGTGTCTCTTCTCCAGTGAATCAATATCAGATTGCGTGTCAAAGTTAAGAAGTTACACCTCTTACTCATAAACCCACATGAGACGCAAACAAATCACATACCTCGTTTGGTGTAATGCAGGAGTTTGGGACATGTCTAAGCTTCTATTTTTTTTATCCTTATAGTTTGGTGAGTATTTTTACTTGAATTATTTTTATGGGTCTTTTGTCTGTAAGGGTGGACATCCTCCTTTTTTTTTTATCCAAGAAACAATGCCAGACAATAGCAATACTAAAATTAGATGGTTTTGATGCTTTACAACATTGAACACTTTTTAAAATGGAAAAGGCTATTTTTATCTGATTACAAGGCAAACTAATTACATTTAAATGTAATTAGGGCTGCTTAAACACAAACAGCTGTAAATGCCTGTAAATAGACATTTTAAAAGTCAGGATTTAAAACAAACAATCCAATTTACAATAAGAGACAATAAATTTGTTAAATTTGGTGATAAATGTCAGGGTTTTTTCTGCAATTAATCTTAATGCTACAAACTCCAAGTCTCTACCTGTACAATCTGCATGTTTAGTTTGCCTGTTAATGGCTCACTCATTTGCAGACTGTCTCTTGTTATGTTGAAGCGGTTTAACTTCTCAAGCTCAATCTTTCAGTCTAACTCAAAGAAATCTGGGAGACAAAAAAAATGTGGGTACATTTGTCTGACCATTGATGACCACATTAATAATAATTTTATGGTACAATATATTGGCTATTTGCAGTACCATACTAAGTATAATTCCAAATTAAAATCAGACAATAACATCAGTGCATCAATCTGTACTGTCAGTCAGATATCCAATGAGTAAATGACATCAGTATTGGATTAGTTTGGTCCAAACTCTGATATCAGCTGACAATAGCTGGTTGCAAATAAAAAAAAGCATAAGTCAGGCATAAGTCAGGCATAAAAAGAAAGACATAAAAAGTTGATGAAAATTATATAAGTCTGGAGATCAGACTCTAATCTGTATCAGACTAAAAGTGCTGGTGAATGAGGGAAGTCTTTATTTAAACAAAGTATCTCATTCTAGATCCATCATCCCAGAGGGAGTGCTTACTCATCTAAACTCTGAGGTCTAAAATAGGCCCGCAGCGGCAGTGGCCTTACCATTCCACATTTCTTACTCCACTTACGGTGAATGTCATTGTTTATTATTAGGCCAAACCATTTCCTGTCTTTCTCCAATCCAAGCACATTGTGGAGCGATGGATGGGAGTCAGAGAGGAGAGAGTGAGAGAGAGGTAGACTTAAAAATGTGTTTATGTCCAGTGTACATAATACACAAGCGCTCGCATCTGTAAAAGGTTTTAATCGATCTGCCTGATCTTATTAGCTGGTGACTGGCACATCAAACACAAGAAAAAAGCCTCTGCAAGAACACTCAAACTAACACCCAATCAGGTGTGAGAAAACAGCGGTCCCTCCACGCCGTCCCTCCCACCCTCAGAGGCCCCCTGAAAGGCTCCAGTTACATCATCACATAATCTGGAAGGTGAACGTTCCCAGACAGAAACACAAGCACAGACACACAAAAATGCACATACACACAGTGGTAATTAAGATCAGTTACCATGGAGATGGGAGAATTGAAGAAGCTGTAAAAGTGGATTGATTGTGTGTGAGTGGGTGTGTGTGTGTGTGTGTGTGTTTGTGTGTGTGTGTGTGTGTGTGTGTGTGACTGTAGCCTTGCAATCCTTGCATCTATGACTGGCCTTTCTAGATTATAGGGCAGAAGTAGAGCAGCACTGGTCACCTCAGCAAGACGCACTTACAGTCATGTAACAAAGATGATAATAATGATTCAATATAATTACAGTAAAATTAACTAAACAATTATTTCTGTCAAAAACTGGTTTTGCTTACAGTGGAATTAGGTTGATGATGTCTTTAGGGTAGCTGACATAAAAAAAGCGCAAAAAAAACATCCTTCAAGTCAAACAACCAGTTTTGTTGTGAGTTTTTATGTTATTATCTGGAAAAGCCACAACCGTCTAGCTGTTTCTAAATGCCTACAAGCAAACAGTCATACATCATTTAAGCTGTAGGACGTAGCTAGTTACTTTAAATATAGCACAATTTTCATTATGAGAGTGTCATTACACTGCTATTTGCAGCTGTTCAATAGCAGCAAATACTTAAAAAAAAGCACACCTAAAAAAAAGGTTCCTGTACTGGAATAGTAGAGGGAGCTTGTCGTACAGATTGTGAACCCCTTGAGGCAAATTGTGATTTCTGCTATTGAACTAAATATAGAAAATTTACTTAAACACTTGTACCACTGCTGGCTTTGAACTGCATGCGGACATAACATCTTATACTGAAGTCTAGGTGACGAAATTATCTCAAAACCACAGTGATTCCTCTTATTTAAGATGATAGCTATCAGGTATCCGCAGGCATTGGCATTAGGCTTTTAAATACAGCCAATCAGGCTTTAGTTTGTACAGCAAAGCCAGTCAGGTGGTCCAATGTTGTTGCAGCTGCAGAAAACTGAGGTGAAAGTGAAGTCATGTTGCCCTTTAAGGAATGACAAACAAATAGAGGTACAGCATATGGGAGGGATCTGGATATAGTAAGAAACTATAAAAAAAATCATGCCAACAGCCAATTTAAATCAAGAATGGAAAGAATATTCTCTTCCCTAATCAGAAATCAGTCCAATTAGTGCACAAAGGCAATGAAATTATCACCCTGTGAATGCATGCGTGAGTTGTAAAAGGATCACAACAAGGTTTAAATAAGAAGTACTTATATACACTGTCAGCATCAAAAGCATTAGCTATGTCCTTATTTTTTGCTGTTACATCATGTTATAAAGACAGAAAAAACAACATGACTTAAAGTAATATTTCATTGGCTAAAGACATGCTGCGTTAAAACAAAGAGAAGTTAAGAGAGAACAAAGTAGTGAACAGTCTAAAATCAATGGTGCTGAATTATTGTGCAATTATTGACTATTAGTTAATTGTGCATACATAACACTTAAGTTAAAGTTCATTTTAAGTCAAAAATGATTCAAAATAAGTGTTTATTTAACAGGATAATTTGACAATGAGGCATTTAGCTTTTTATGAAACCTGAGTACATATATATATTAAAGAACCATAATCAAACTTAATATTTTAATAAATAACAAAACTAAAGCAAAAGCAGAACTCTTCATACCTCTGGAATTCCCGGTCGATCGAGCCAGTCGGCATAAATAGCACTGAGGGTGAGACCTTTTCTGCAACACAATGGCACGAGTGTTAGTACTATTCCTATTATTATAGCAATGACTGTTATTGCCCAAGGCGCTGCATGAAAACATGGCTCTGGGAAAATCTTGTTAGGGTCATGGCGGACTTGAGGTTTAGGCCAACACCTTAAACAAAAAGAGGGGCACACCCACTTTCCTATGCAAGGACAAGCAAACAGGCATGTGCAGACAATGAACTGGATTAATACGTACGTACGTAGAGTAAGCAATTATGTGTGTGTGTGTGTGTGTGTGTGTGGCTGAAGAGGGCTCAAGTGGAAGCTTTGCATATGAAAACTATCATATAGCATTTACAGAACACACACTGTGACAGAACTGGATTGCAAAGGCAAATGTGCACACAAACAAACATTTCATGAGAGTTCTTCAGAATGACTGCAAATAGTAGAGAATACAAGGCACACACAAGTCGAAGACTAACCAAACAGCAACAATCTTGTCTGCGCTTGAAGGAAAATTCCACACTTGACTTAAGTCTTAAGCTGTTACTGTTTATTAATGTGTGATATTCAGCTAATTAAGGGCTTATTTTTTTGAATGAAAAGTCATGATTTACATTTCAGTTGACCCATTTGCTCTCAGCTACACACTAACTGAGGATTAATTAGTGATTTCACACATTAGAAAACATAACGGTCAAACATTGCTTTTACATAGCTTGAACATGTTAAGGAAGAAGCAGGTGAGATGAATAGTGACCATTGATCAGGAAGTTCCATCAGGACACTCCTATCATCAACAAAACCTTAAAAAATATTTTATTTAAACATAGATCTATGTCAGAAATTATAATGTAATTATGGAGCAATACAATAAGTTTTCCATTACAGTGTATTGAACAAAAGTTTCCATCATTAATTACAGATGTGGGATTTGGGGGGGGGCATAGAGTGACTGTGTGGAGTTTACAGATGTTGTCATGCAGACTTTTACACCACTAAAATTCAATTGTATTTTAATTAGCAACTTCCAGTATTACTCTTAACGGTTAATAAAAATTGTGGAATGGGGGATGAACTTATTTTTTGCCTCTGAAGGGGAGCATGCCAGTGTGACTCTAGGTAAATAATTCTTTTGCATTTATTCAACTTAAATGCTTATAATATGCCAGGAAACTTTACTAACCTTGGATATTTACCATTAAAGGAGCCTTAAAGGGTTTAACCTTGAGCTGAAGGCTAATGTTATCCAACATGCTCACATCACTTTGTCAAATTTCATGGTGACCCGTTTGACACATGTGGAGATATTTAACCTTGGACTTAATAATCTATAGATCAACAGACGGACTGACCAACACTCAGTCAGACTGCTGTTCTAGAGGCTTAAATGGTTTAGAGAGACTGGCATTTTTTGTTGCATGGTGAAGGCTTTGCTCCTTGTTTCCATACACTAATAAGGTCCAACTGTGTCATTTCCTATTGTATATTTCCTGGCCATTTTGGCAGTCAGAGGATGGGCGTTCAGCAAATTGAAGCTCATAAAAATCTCTTTACACTCTAAAGTATATTAGAGGAGGTAATACTCCCCACAAAGCACCAATTTGCCCAGAAACTGGACATTAAAAATGTCATCAGTGACTTCACCACAGAGAAATTTTAGCTTGTGGCATGTGGAGCTGAGCTGTAGACAGTATTATATACACTGTATACACAGACTAAACATCTGCTATAGTTACAACAAGACAGGCGGGATTACGTGAGCTTTTGTGAGCACAGTTTTCTCTTGTGGCAAACAAAAGGTTAATACAGTTAATACACCAAATGAATTATCAAATACTCTCTCATAATAGGACTAGAAAGAGAGAAGCTTTATTTCTCACGAGAGCAGACAAAACTTGTATCTACCAGTTTTTCCATGTTAAGTCTGGTGACTTAATTTTTTATTATTCTTTTTTAATGATGGATGAGATCATGCTGTCTTTGAGAGAGAGTGACAGTCATGTCTAGAAAGAGCAGTTTCTTATACACAAAAACCAAAGAGTGCTTCGATTTTTAAAATATTTCACTCAGTTTTATGTTAAGCCTGTTAATTGTTATGTTCCTTGTTTAGTACGGGGCAGTATACACGACCCTGCGCTCTGCACACAGAGCACCCATGACCCTTAACAGTGAGTGTCTATTCTCATTCTAAACCCTTCTCTTCTGGCGGGTTGTTTACTGAAAAAGGCATCAGACCCAAATATTGACTGTCCCTCACTCCCTCTGTTTAATTCAATAAATCTCTGCTAGGCCAGCATGACAGAAAAAGACAACATCCAGAGTGGTGCTGAGGAGGAGAGGGGTAAGAAAAGAGGCAAAGTCAAAGACAGACAGGGAGAGGGGGACGGAGACGGAGACGGGCAGAAGAAGAGGTTAATGAGGCAATCAGGAGAAATAGAGAACTGAATGATTAAGCGAGTGCAGAGAGGGAGAGAGAAAATTAGAGAGGAGGAGAGCAGGAGGAGCAGTTATCCTTTTACACTTCAATTAATATGAGAGTGGATGAGACTGCTCTCTTAACAGGATTGGTGTTGGGAGCTTTCGCTAGTCATGTTTCTACAGCAGGACCGAGTTAGTCAAAGAACAGAGGCCAAATCAACACATACTCATGTACTTGACAGTAAATCTGCTAACAAGTCACATCTGTTGAGAAAAAACAAGCTGTAAGGCGAAGTTCAAACAGAAATTTGATGAAAAGCATATCTTTAATTTGTCTGGGGCTGGAAACAAGGCTACCACTCCCCGAGCACAAATCAAAGGGGTTTCAATACATCCAGGCATATTTTTCATTATTTGTGAATTACACTGTGAGCGATACTCAAAGGCTTTTACATACCTCTCCATGTCAGGAAAGGTCATCAGTAGCATTCGCAGGAAATCCTGTCCAAAAAGGAACAAAAAAAAAGATAAAAATGGAGGCATTTAAGGAGGTGTGGGAGGAAGAAAAAAGAAAGAGAAAGCCATGAGCCTAAGTCAGGAGTACAAGGTCAAACCGTGTTTATGTTACATCCATTATTTAGTTGAAAAACTACGCCTGCCACTAGAGACACAGGAGCCAGGTGGAATACATACACACACACACACACACACACACACACAGAGAAGGATTTCCAGGTGTGATCACTCAGCGTTGTGGCCCCAGCAGAATAAACACATGTGGCTGAGCTGATGTACAGTCATCAGTTTGAAATGCTGCTGGTGCATTTTAGACTATTGTAACACAGTGGCAACATAGCTTACATCAGCCCCTAATAAATCTGTAGAAATAACATCGTACCTCAGAGACAAGTCACATAAAAACAGCTCAAATCTGAGCTCTGATTTTATTAACAGAATCTCACGCGGCTGCAGGCCGACGACCAGATTCTCCCTTAATTTAATTTAATTAAGTAAAAACAAGTTTTTTAAAATTGAGCCTCACCTGAGATAAAATGAGTTGCCCGTGGTATTTTTTCACAAATAACCTGAAGAAGTTGATAAATTGTTGCTCTCCCACTTGACTGCCCAAAAACCTGAGGAGGAAGTAACCCTGGACAGAGGACAAAACAAATAAAAAAATGACAGAAGATGACCAATCAAAGAGAACACAGAGAAGCACTGCAGCAACATCGATTATCATAATGAGTGCTATTCCAAGCACATAAAGTAATTTTAAAAAAAAAGAAGATAAACTTAAAGGACATTATAGGACTTTTTTAATCGTTTGATTTTTATAGTTCTTTGTTTCCTTGATTCATTTCCCTTCCTTCTGTCCTTTCCCACTTCCTCCATCTATTCTTCGGCCCCTCCTTCCTGTCCCACGTTCGTCTCACCTTGAGGTAGTGGACTTGCATGAAGGCTTTGTCAGGGTTGAGGGCATGTTTAACTGTGGAAGAGCCAGACTCGCTGACCTCACCGGTGTTCTCCATGTTCGGTCTGCAGGCAGACAAATAGAGCAGAGAAACAAAAGAGACACACAGAAAAGATGAAGAAATGTTCAGCAGCAACAATAAACAGGAACCTGCACAAGAAGAAAAGCTCATACATAGCGGGATCGAGTTAGAAAACCTACGCACTGGGTTTTTGTTTTATCCCACTCTTGCAGACATCTTTGTAACTGGAAAAAAAAAAAAAGGTTTTCTGCAGAGACAGAATACACTGTCAGCAACACTAAATCCAGCCTCTCAGTTGGTCCTTTCAATGGTGAACACATAGTCGAGTTGCCATACTTTGCCGGAGGGCGGCTGGAAATCAAGCTGTAGATTTATAGTAGCATGCTATGCTGTTTATATGACCTCACAGTGCTGCGTTCTGACTTTACTGCCCATGACTCACTGAGCGAACATATAACACTTCCACACAGACACACACACACACACACATACACAAAAAAAAGCACCCCTGTCTACAGACACAAAAGAGGCACGCTCAAGGTTTCGCTTTCACTGTCACACAAATACAAATCATCCCTTCAACCAACGTAAACACACAAACAAACACACAAAACCCATAAAAGCCGAACAAACAGGGCGCTGACGTGGGATGCTGTGCAATGATAGTTTCAGTTAGCCGGTATTGATCAGGCTGGGCAGATTAACTCAGTGTGCCAATAGGAAGGCCTTGAAGGATCACCCTCCTGCCAAGTCGATACGCTAGGCGCCTGGCCCACCAATCAATACACCCTTCATCACTGGCTAGCACTTTTCCACAGGCCCGCTTCATGACAGGGCCAAACACACACAGACTAGCAGGGAGACCAAAAGCACACATTCAAGATCTTGTTCACACTGATTGATGTATAATGTAAAAGCTCAATGTTCAATCTCTCCAGTTAGGCTTCGGCTGTGAGTCACATGTTAGTCAAATATTTGGTCTTTTTGAGTCTTTGTCCAGGCACCACGAGCTGAAGAGCAGGGACAGGGGGAGGGTTCAGGAGAACAAGAAAAAGAAGAGGAGAAGGAGGAGGAGGAGGAGGAGGAGGAGGAGGAGGTGGGGGAAGAAGATGGGTGGGAGGAATCGAGGACAGGCGATAGACAGGAATGTTTGGTTTGCTCAGTGGACTGAGAGAGAGGAAGTCATCAGCTTCCTGGAATTTCTAAATTTGACTGGACACTCTAAGAAGCACTTTCATCATGTAAATGAAGGTGTGTTCCTCCTTGAGTGGCTGTGCACGTGTTATGAATGTGCTACGTGTGAGAAAAATCACATCATCAATGACCTAATTTGGGAAAATCCATTTTGAAACATCTAAGTAATGATGCTCAGTGTCTGTGCATTTAAAGCTGCCTGTAAATATTCGGAGCCAGTCATTGGACATATGGATTAACAATAAAATAAATGTGTAAAACACACGAGCTACAGGCCAAACCTGCAGTACAAAATAGATTGTCTTGATTTTTGGAAAAAGCCATGTATCATGGTTAAAATATTTCTTTTTTTTTTTAATCACAGTGATTTTTTTTTTACTTGCTCTCTGTCCAGTCTCCTGCCTGTAGTGTCCATGTCTGTCTGTTACTGCTGATAAGATGAAATAGACTCTTTTTAGGACAGCGGGACGTGCTGTATCCCTGGGAAATAGTGTGTGTGCATGTCGGTGTGTGTGTGTGTGTGTGTCAGACAGAGAAGCACAGAGAAAAAGAGGGACTGAGGCAAAAGACAAAAACAATGACAGAACATGTGTTTCCAGAGGAGAAAATGTGTCGGTTTCATACGTCAGAGATACCAGCGGCAAAGCACGGAGAGGAAAAAAGTTGATCCATCACTGCCATTTTAAACAAAAGAACTCCACCCTTTACACTGTCCAGACCAGGGATGTATGGATGTGTAAATCTCGTCTTTCCCCGTCTCTCTTTGTCAAAGATGATTTACTACAGCTTTAAGAGGAATCGCTGCTTGCTGCCTTGGAGAATCAAACAATAGCTCAATGTATCACAGAATAAATGGTGCTCTTATCTGACTTGTGGGCCATGTGTGTGAGAGGGGTGGTGTTTGTCAGCTTGTGTGTGTGTGTGTGTGTGTGTTTGTGTGTGGGTGCATGTGTGTATGTGTGTGTGTGTGTGTGTGTGTGTGTGTGTGTGTGTGTGTGTGTGTGGGTGGGGTTGGTGTTGTGATGCGGGGGGGGTGTG
>JAQNCA010000027.1:12751799-12773616 GCA_029783725.1 Acanthurus tractus
GGAAGAAAGAAACATCTCATGCTTGAATATTTGATTAACAGATGTCTCCTGTGCCAAAAAAAAATACGACCCCCCCCACATCCCGCCTTCTCCACCCTGACACCCCCCACCCCCCTGCAACTGCCTCTTGAAAGAGCAGGTCTGTGTCACACACTTCTTCGGTTACTTCACAGATCAAACTGGAGAAGAGAGCAGAAAGGCAAGAAATCCACTGAGACATCAGAAGGAAGAGGGGAGGACATGCAGTGGGAGGACTGAGAAAGAAATGGAGCGAGAAGGACGAGAGAAAAGGGGGACGACACAGGTCAACAGTGAGGCAGGAGGTGCAATTCAGCAATGGGGCAAAGTGATGAGGAATCATAGCCAATGAGGCGAAGGCGTGAGACTCATGTTGGAAACTGGGGCCAGTTAAGATAGACATCTAATCTTTTCTATTTACATTTCGTGGTTTGCAGTTATATTTCATCAGCCTCATCTTTTTAAACGTTGTTGGTTTTGTATGAATCATTACACTGTTTCTAACCACTTTGTAGAGTATGCAAGTTTTGAGATTTATTTTCTCAATTTCAATGAATCAACGGTTTCGACTCATTTTGGTACACCATTAGATGTGAAGTTATTAGTGCATGGTTAAAAGTTGGAAGTCAGCCTCCATTAAGTTCATATGTTTTGTTAATGTATCAACAATTTGTGCAGCCTGTTGAAAAAAGGAAATCAATCCTGTAGCTTGTGGTATATTTTTGGGGAGAGTCTGCAGAAGAAAATGTGATTTCTAGTTAATGAGTTAAAACATGCAAAACCACCAGTCTGGACCTATTAAAGATGAAAAAGAGCTCAGGTGGTACACTAAAGAGCTTCAGGGCAGCGAGGGATTATCCTGCTGGGGTACCTACACTCCCTCGGCACTCAAACTCCCCATTTCCTCCCAACAGGGACCAATGGTCAATGAAACTTCCTGCTAGCCCATAAACAAACAATGCAGTCAACTGAAGTCAGGCTGAAAATTCTCCAGTGCCACTTAGAGAGGTCAAGAGGTATACACCAGTCATATTTTCTACCTTGTGCCTGTGACAGTTATATGGCTGCCTAGTTTGGCTGCACTGCAAAAGGAACGAGCAGTTTAATTACTTGATTTCTCTTCTCCCTATTTCTTCAGGCAGCCACCCTCTGAGAGGTGAGAGTTGCACAAAAGGAATAAAACATCAGGGGAACAAATGTGTGTAGTTGGAAAAGAAATAAAACTACTTTGCCAATAAATATGTTTGCAAGAAGCCTGTTCGTGCAGTGTGTCTGTGTTTTTCAGCTCGGAGTGCAATTAGACGTGCTGAGAGACTTATATGTTTATGTATGTGTATGGGTGTGTGTGTGTGTGTGTGTGTGTGTGTGTGTATGTGTGTGTGCGTGTGTGCGTGTGTGTGTGTGAGGGTTCATCAGAGCCCGCCATCAAGTGGTGTGGGGCGGCACTCCCTTCCCCAGCCACAAAAAAAAAATCCCAACAGAAACAACAAACAATTGCACATTGATCTGGCTCGATTACAGCTAAAGAAATGAGTATAACCCAAAAGTCGTAAAATGTTAGCTGAGAGAAAAAAAGTGTCGAGTCCACTGCCAGAGGAAACAGCAGATAACAGGCAATGACAAGTGATCTCTGTAGCATTCCTCTGACATCATCCCATTGCACTAAATACACATCCTTACACCATTAGTTGAACAGTGCGTGCATTCATAAAAAACACAAGCACAGGAATCTGCCTGTCTACAGTGGAGCAAAACAAAACCCACATCACCCACACTGCACTGAAAGGCACGTTTCAACACTTTCTCACACACTCGTTTCTCAACAAAATACGGGGGAAATCACCGCTCTCTCAGGGGTTGCCAGACTTGTCTTCATTTGGGCACGCTGCGAACCCAGTGATCTCAGATTAGTCCTGCGAGTGCAGTCCCGCACTTTGGGACGCATGGACCTCAGCTTCAAAGAGAGAGAGGAAATGCCGTGCCCTTCCTGTCACTCCTTGCCGGAATCAGATGACGTAGTTGAGATGTAATGAAGAGATTATACATCCAGATAAAAAAAGAGTATGAGCTAAGCCACTGGGGGAAAAAAAAAGTTACGGATGTACAAATACACAAATCAGCATAAGGCAAATACACACGCATTTAGAGCTTCGGTTTACAACATCCTCATTTCCTTTCAGTAACTTAGAACAATTAGGACAATTACTTTTTTTTTTAATAAAGACTCGACTCAAAAGCAACACTAAGGATTTCTCAACTGTTCTCAGTGATGGCAACTCTTTGAAACTGTTTTTTTTCCTCTTATATTACCAGACTCTTCACATCTCATCTATATTCATCTATCCATGTACAACCACTCTGCTTTGTTCTTCCTCTCCATTCTTGGCTCTTTTAAGCATAGAGATTATTTTTAAAATATAGTAGACTGACACCTTCACTGTTACACGAAATAAACAAAAATTAGCTATGTAAAATCCAATGAACTGCTGACTGGCTTCATTTCACTGGAAGCTACTTTTGTGTGTATGTTATGTGTGTGTGTGTGTGTGTAAATCAGAGAGCCCTGTGGGTGCACAGTGTACGCGGCACAGCCTTTGAATGCAGACCTGCCCTTACTTGACTCCTTAATCTTCGGTTTCCTGCCCTCCCTCTCCGTATCTCAGTATAAAAACTTCACGGTACTGTGAATCCTACCCTGTTTCGCCTCTGCCCTCCCTTCTTGGTATCACATCACAACAGCTTCATGCCTCCTTGCCACGGCTCCCTGTTTCATAGTCCCTCCACTCCTGCTGTTTCCACTGGGGCACTGCACAAAAACTGCACTTGGCTTGGTCCCAAGTGCTGGGGCCCACATACCTCCCAATCTCTAGATTAAATAGCGCCAGTCTCTGAAGTCATTCCAGGGGCTAATGGCTTTTGTTGCTGGGAATAATCCACACATCCTCTCCCACATCCTGGGGGTCCGGTGGCCTGTCGCGAACCCCGCCTCAACCCTCTCCGTCTCTCTTTCTCATCTCCATCTCAATCTGTGCCTTCATTTTGGTTGACCTCTCCGCCTTCCTATAGCACAACCCTATGGTTAAGTGCAGAGGCATGCAGGAACGAACCACCCGCACTGAGGGGAGGATGCAGCGGGCTGACATTAGGTTGAGACCCATGCAGAGTTTTATAGGGAGTCAGTGCAGGTGCTGTCTGAAGCTTAATGAAGGCCCTAAATCTCTTCTCTGCCATCTGTAGCTAACTGGAGTCTAAGCAGCGAGGGCAAAAGGGCTAAGTGGCTGGGAGTTATCCCCATAAGGGAAAGAAAATATCCGTCAGGCAACAGCCTCAGCAGAGCAGCCTCTGTGTTACTACTTGATGTCTGTTCAAAATAAATACTGCAGGGAGACAGATTTTCACAAGATGAGGGCAAAAATTTTCCATGGATCAAAGAGCACTCTGTATTTTTTTTTTTTTTTAGATATAGTTTAACCTTAGCATGCAAAGTTGAGAACTAGGTACAAACCATGGCCCTCTTGTCGTCCTCTGTCCTTCAAAGTATCTCTGATTGAGACCACTCTTGGCAATAATGTCAGAAATTCACACAGAATACATATTCAGGTATGAGCTCATATCCTGTCTGGGGCACTTTTCTCCAGGGAGGCCGCCGGGGGAGAAGAAAAAGGCAGACAGAGGGAGAGAGAGAAAGAGAGTCTGTAGCTGCAGACCGCAGACAGTGGGACCACGTCCACTGACCACCCTGATCACTTTACTTTATCAACACAAATTAAAAGAAGGCCAGTCATTGATTCCCTTTACTTTGCATCCATTTTCGCTCTTAATTGTATTCATATGGCTACCAGCAGGCTTTCATTAATGCATCTAGTCATACCATATGCAAGCTGAAAGTACTAGAAAAAATACAAAACTTAATTTCCAGAGAAACTACCACTGCCATAGAATGCTAGAGACCTGACTGAAGAGGGATCGACTGTACAGAGGGATGAGGACAAAGACGAACGGCAAACCCAGGGGCTTAAAGATTTAGGGATGTTATGAGGGCAAAGAAAAAAACAAAAGTCAGGAGATCAAAAGAGAAATATGAAAGACAGTGAAGGGTGAAGAAGAAGTGAAACAAGCAGGAAACTACAGATTCTAAGGACACAACGATGACAGAAAACAGGCAGGGATTTTTTGGGGGGATAAATAAGGAAAGGGAGGGGAGAGGAGAGGAATGGAGCCCAAGAGGATCACATGGTGGAGGTGAAGAGGAAACAAAGCCATACATGAGGGAATTATCTATAGAGCGTAGGACAGTGAATCTGTCATCCTGTGACTTTGCGTCCACCCATCTTCTGCCAGACCTCCATTGCAACTGCACACAAACATACTCGGATAAATACACATGGGTCTGGTGTGGAGCAGAGGTCTGCAGACCACCTGAAACTTCAGCTGGTTAAAAAAAGAGAGAGAAAGACAACAAAAAATACCGAACACAGCAGACTATAGACTGACTGACTCAAGTCAATAAAGCTGTGACCAGAGGTTAGCCACCCCCGTTATCAAGAGGGCCAGGTACTGAGGTCTACAAGTGTTAGTAAAATATATTAAAAAATATGGAGAAATGTTGTGTTTGGAGGAAAAGATGGAGAAAAAACTGTGTAAACATAAGTAACTTTGCAACAAGTGGCAACTGTATGCGTAAAACGTAATAAAAAAAAAAAAATGTAAACAGGTCGAGAGATGCAGTGGGAATTCGTTACAGGAAGAGAGCTGTTTTGGGATGGAAAAAGGGATGAAGGCAGATAGAAAGTGGTGAGTTTTGGGAAACAGGATGAGGGAAGGGAGGAGTAGCATTTCAGAAAGAGGGATGAAAGAAAAGAGAGAATAGAAATAGTAATGAAAAGTAGGGTTTTTAATGATGGGCCAGTGAAAGAAGACAGGGATAGTGTACGGAAAAAGGATTTGAGTAGAGGCCTGGTGAGGAGGCTGAAGATTCCTTTATCTGCCAACTTTTATGGCTTTACTTTTTTTCTTATTTCAGCCTTGTCAGGCTTCAGTATTTATATGTTACTGTTCTCGCAGAACAAGAACACATTTAATAGAGGCAGCATTTTGCTCAAACTCACAAATGAAACAAATTCTTTTGTATGCGCCATGAACATACAAGCAGGTCAGAGGAAAAGTCCAGCGGGCCGGTGCTGACAGTGGGGAAAAAAAAGAGGGCTGACAAGTGACTGGACCGAGTTTAGAGGGAGTTACGGTTAGACTCTTTAAATCTTTAATAAAAGAATTCCAATGTGGAAGATCACTACTAAGAGGACTGAGACAGAGTGAGAGGGTTATAAAATGTGAAGTATGTCATTAATCATGCAACCTTAAAAAAAAAAGAAAAACAAACCAGAAGCAGGAGGAAAAAAATAGGAAAAGAAAAAATTGCAGGCTGTAGCTTCATTGGGGCAATTCTTTGATGCTCCAGTTTTTACAGCTAGTTTTTTTTTTCCACAAAATTGGCCTGCACACACCTGCTTAAAATGGCTGCGAATTAGAGGAACAATGCCGGGCCACAACTGCAGAACTATGAGCTTCTTAATGTAATTTGTTACAATAGTTTAACAGTGGACCACTTATGTGTAACGAGGTGTTGCTTGTGATGACAAACAAAAGATAACTAACATCACACCTTTAATGGAGCATCTTTGTATCTTTTTGGTTCATTGTTTTGGTTTTATGGCAGACGATCACAACCTGACAAGTCACATATTCATAAGTTGCAGGTCTTAATTACTTTTAGTTTTGTGAAGGATACAGAAACAAGGTATCATCAACTTCTTTCTTGGATCCATCAAAATGATTTGCCAAATCCATTCTTTTCAATAAACAACAAAAAGAGCATAGTCACCTGGCCATGCCCAGACTGGAGAACCCTGCTGGTACGATGAGAACATCAAGGCGGGGAAAAGGGTGAACACCCAGAACAGCGTGAGCTGCAGCCAAACATCGAGGCAACAGCTTGAGGACCATCTGCAAAAGAAGAGCAACAAGTTTCTTAAAACAACTGATGACTTTATAAACACTAGTTTTTTTTTCCTTTGTTGAAATTTTTGGATAGACAGCAGTTTATGATCACATGTATTTGCTCTCCTACATAGCTGTGCATGTCTATGTCTGATGGTTTTATGTGCTAAAAAGATGTCATAGGATATCTAGAACCATTAGATCTAAGGCAACTGCACTTACTGTGTGGTTTTGTAACACATGCAACAGTAATCATCAGCTAAGAACTGATTGAAGCAAAAGTTATTGACTTTATATCTCCAATATTATTTCAGTTGGAAATTCCCATTTAGAGTTTTTAGAGGAATGTTTTAATTGGCCCTAATGTGAATACAGTTTAACCGTTTTACCCAGAGACAGCAGTTGGAAACCTCTTGCACAGTGATGTAAACATCAACCGATGCTAACTGTCTCTTCTAATCCTATGAAATATAATTAGCTCAAGTCTCAGTGGCTATTTGTCAAAACTCCACCTGGGCCTTTTGCAGCAGGCAGACGGGGCCAAACACACGGTGTGGAATCACCCGCTGGGACCTAGCCGACCGCTCAGTAAATCGGCAGGGGTAGTCGCCATGGGAACAAGAGATGCCGTCATCCACCATGCCTGAATAATCAGTTACAGAGAGCCCCTCATCCTCAAGGGAAGAGTAACAGAATGTAGAGTCTGGGCGGGTGGTCTGGTCTCCGGTGTAGCTGATTAAAACAGGGAAGAAAAGTTTAATCCAAGGTTAATAACGACGATTTAATGAATTTCCTCATTTAAATAATATACAGTTCTTGAGTTGGTGAACCAAAAATGGCACAATGAGTCCTGTCTTCCCGTGCTTAGCATGATTATGAAAGCAGTGGAAATATGGAATATATACGTCACAAAGGCAAACCACAGTGATCCCAAAAATATCTAGCTGCTGACATGTAATATCATTCACTCTAAATCCAACACCCAGCACTAACTCCATCCTCAGCATCAGAGCCGTTCCAAAGGTTTTCAACCGACATCCAAGTTTCCTTTCAGCCACTCGCTGAGAATAAAGGCCTACTTGTAGGAGAAGATTCCTGGGGCCTGCAGCAGGCTGCAGCTGGGCTGCTGCTGCAGGAAAACCGTGAGGGGAGGAGGAGGATTACTGGAAACCACTGGCAGACCTGCCAACCTGCTGGCCAGTGAAGAGGGAGACCCCAGCCCAACCCTACCCAGTCCAAGGCAAGCCAACCCTCTGAAATGCACCAGCCCCCCCCCTTTATATCCAGTAAATCTACAAAATTTATGTAAGCTTTACCTTTTTTTGGTCTCTGAAAATAATTTCTGCCGGGCATTGAACCCAATGTACTATGGTGCAAGCTTTAATGTACTTGTCCTGAAAAGCTGATTGAGTGCTTCACCCTATCAATCATTCAAAATTCACCTATACCATGTTTGGTATGGTGAAAGGAAAGTTTCGCCATGAAATAATGAAGGGCCAGACCTGGGTTAATAACAGTCTGGAGAGAAGGAGGTCTTAAAGAAGAAAAAGACACAGGAAAAATAATAAAATACCTGCCAGTCTGGAGTGGAGAGCCCTTTACTGCTGCACCAGTGGAGCTTCCAAGTCCAGACACAAGCTCAGTTTCAGTAAGTTGCCCAGGGCCAGCCCCCGGTTTGGCCGTATTGCCACAGTCTGTCCCCTCCCTCACCTCTTCTTCCAATGCTTGGGGAATTTCTGTTGTGACTTGTTGCCAGTGGCCAACTGCCAAAGTAAAGGTGGAGGCAGGCATTGGCATAGTGACGTAGTAACTCCAGATTAAGAAACCTGGAGAGTAAAGAGATGACAGAAAGAATGAAAATGTCAAAGGGTGGAGTGGTGGAGTTAAGATAATAGAGAGAGAGCACGTAGAGAGAAATCAAGGAAAGCTTGGTTTGTCTGATTTAAGTATGTATGTTTGTTTTTTGCCCTAACTCATCATTAGAAAGCAATGTACCACTCATTCCAACACAATACATGACACAGATCTACAGTAGTGGACCTTAACAACCATTAACAGCTGCTCTTATCTCTTCCAAACTTTTCGATCATTGCTGAAAAAAAGTCATTACCTTACTTTTCGGACTATAAGCCACACCTGTATATGAGGCGCACCCACTAAATGTAACAACTACAACCACTAAAGCTGTCTTCTTCAGTGTCGGAATTTAACAGCCTCAGAATTACTTCGTCACACACTTTCTTGTTCATATTTGTCCACAAATTAGCCGCATCATAGTTTAAACTGCAGGGTTCAAAGTGTCGGAAAAAAGTAGTGGCTTAGAGTCTGGAAATTACACTATTTTTTTGGCTGACTCCTCAAGGTCCCTGTCCATCCCTCAATACCTGGCATGATTCTCTAAATTCATAAGTTAGCATCAGTGCAAGTTGCCATTTTAACAGAAGCAGCTGTGCCAGAAATTTGACTTAATGCATTTCAAAAATAAAGTTGTTGGATTTCTTTGTTTGGATCAGCAAATATTTGACCAAATGAGTAAAAAAAATCTTAAATACACTGATTACCAAGCATTCAATGCCAGCTCAATAAATTAGGCAGCACTCCTAATTTACAGTTGAGATAAATGTATTTTTACATCGAACATATAGTTAGTTAGCAAGATGCCACATTTTCTAATCAAAGGTCCAAAGATAGAAGTTGTCTCATGTTGGTATGCTTACGTGTGTCCCCATCCTCAATAGGTGCCGTCTGCTCCTCCCCACTCATCAAAACCACACAATCACTGGGGGCCCGTATTGTTGCCTGCCATGTTGACATGGCAACAGGCGGCTCCTGGCAGGGGAAGAGGGCTCGGTTGTTGATGGGTGAGCCGGCAGTGTAAACACACACCCTGGAAGGGTAAACAATGGTAAACTATAAACAACCCATATTTTAATGCTCAAAGGATCCACACACACACACACACACACATAAAGCATTGACACACTGAGCAGAATAAAACAGCCTAAGGCATGTTTCTGTGAAATAATTAATCAGAATTATTCTATTTAACATGGCAGGCTCAGAACAGTACACTGTAATTTTGAATAGCAAAAATCACATCAAATGTGCTGCTAGTTGCAGGTTTTTAACCCTGAAAAAACAAGATGGTTTGGATGTTTTACACCCTAAGACGAACCTGTTGTCCTGTTCTTTGGTCCACCTCACAGAGCCTCCTGTTGGTCTCGTCTCATAGTAAATCCTAAGCGCGCGAGGAAACTCCCGAGGAGACACAACTCCGCTTTTCCTCACCTGCAGACTCCATCGGTCTCTAAGAAAAGGCAGTGAACTGCCATCCTGAGCAACAGGGGAATGACTACACAAGGATAAGAGCTGGTGCTTCAGCCTCCATCGGCCAGAGGGCATGGAGATAAGATTTTGAATAAAGGCTGCTTGTGGGTTCACTGAACTGACCCCTGACTTCTCAGATGCAAACTCTGGTTGGAGGCTAGACATGGCTGACACAGAGGTGACATCCACTTCTTCAACCTTTGACACATCGAGGTCACAGCAATCCAGCACTAAGGTGAAATCGCCGTCACTTGTGGTTTCCCATGAATGTGAGGAGTGAATATGTTCATTTTTAGCTGAAGTTTGTGACCTAGCTCCGGGCAGAGAGTAAAATTCAGCACCATCTCTCTCTGTAGCACCAAACACCTCCTCCATCCTTGTTGTAGTCTCACGAAGTCCTTTATCACCATCTTTTAATAAATTCACATCCTTACAACCACACACAGACTCATCCTTACTCCCTCCAGCCTCCATAATCCCAGCTTCCTCACCAGTTTCAGGTCCCGTCTCATCCTCAGTCTTAGTCCCCACTCCAGAGCAAGGGTCCAGAAACAGTACAACACTGCCACTGATGACCTTCCTGTCAAAATGAACAGTCAGGTCCAGCACATAATGTCTGACTAATATGTGGCTAGTGTTGGCTCGCAGTGGAAGGTCATCTGTGTCGGGGTTTAGGTCCCTGTCTGGCTCCATGTCACAGAAATTGAGGCAAAGTTGAGCAGAAGATGGCAAAACCTAGGAGGCAAGGCCAAAAAAAAAAAACTTAATTTATTGATATTATTTTATGTTGTTTTATGTTGTGTTATTTTTAATTTTAATTTTACTTAATGTGTTCAACTTTTTATTTATTTATTTGCTGTCTTATTTCTTGCATTACAAACATTTATTTAATGTAGCGTTACTGACTGTGTGTTTATATAATTTTCAGACATGACTATTGGTTGATATTCTATAGCTTCATGTGGGCTGAAGTACTTACTTCAGCCTGTGAGTTAAGCGTTCTGCCAGGGTGCTGCGATGGAGCCAAATCTCTAAGAGTCTCTATGCTCAACTCAAAGTCAAGTTTAAGTGTCAAACTCCATCTGTTGACACATTCCACAAAGTTTCCAAACAGGAAACAGTTTCATGATCCCATTTTGATCTCTGTTAAAAATGCAGTAATAGCCAAACACCTCAGTTCAGTGCCAGGAACAGCAAACTGTCTGCAGTGGCCTATATGAGGTTTTTGCTGTCACAATCCTTCTATTTAGCCTGCTTGGGGCATAAAACAGGCTTGGCAAGACAGAGGTGCAATTACCGTTTACAGCAGGAAATCCTTGGAGGTTATTCAGTGCAGAAGTATATTCATATAACTATGAGCACACAAAACAGAGGATAATATCTACAATAACAGTCACAGAGTCAAAAAAGCCCATGTCTTTAATTACTTTAATACATGTTATGAGCACACTGGTTCAAATTAAGCTCCTAAAATGAATGTAGAGTTAACTGTGTTCACTGTATTTTTCATAACTACAGAATTTTACACCAGAAGAGTGTTTCTAAGAGTTTTTTTTTAATAGGCTGCATTGGGTTTAATAAAGTAAATATAGAGATTAGATAGATAAAAGGTTATTAATTTAATAAAAGTTTAACCTGAGACAGGTCACGGCACACACAGCGTCCCTGCAGGTAAAACGTGTATGGTCTTGCATAAAATGTCTGCTAGAGTCTAAACAGAAAAAGGCTACGTTAATGTTTTCATCATCAAGGATTAGCTTTTAGATGTTATTTTAATTTTTCTGTTTTTTATTGCAGGCTTAAGAGAAATGTAGAAATACTTAAAAACTTAAAAAAGGGGGGTTACACATATTTTATTGCATTTTTACAAGACAAAAGATATTCACTTCCACTGAAGTCGCATGAAAAGCCCTGACAGTTGCGCCACAATAACTGTAAACAAATCTACACTAATAAAAACGCCACAAAAGGCGAGTTACCTCGAAAAAACGTTAAAGGTTTAAACTTTACGGTTATGTGGTGCTAGCTAACGTTAGCTGAGTTAAACGACAGAGTTTAGGCTAACTTTCCACCGCAAGTCTGCCTTCAATCACTCAAAACTCAGAGTCTAAAACTACGGTAAGTCTGCAGCAAAGACGCAAGAAATAATCAAACATGACGGTGGCTGACGATTTATTTAACACGATAAACAGCAGCCACCGTTGACCATCAGCTGCAGAGAATAGCAGGTATTCGTTTGTTGTCTACAACTAACCTGTATCCGGCATGTCTGAGTCGAGTAGTGATGACGTCACGCCGACGCACCAGCTGACGATTGTAGTTTTTACTCCTGAGGTCCTTCCCGCCTTTAAACTTGATTTGTAGTTTTTATGCGTTCTTGAGACAAGATTTAGATTGAAAAAATGTCATTTCGTAGATATTTACATTACTTTTTATCAATCAATAATAAAATAAATAAGAATAAAGTTTGTCTATTTTTTCATAAAACTAGGCTATAACCATAAAATGTAGTTAAAATGATTAGAATGATTCTGGTTTGGCATATTGCTGACATAATAATATAGCGATTTTTAAAATTAAAATGAAGGTAAATAAAGGAAAAAATGCACGTATGCAAAGAATAACTAAATGTTAGTCATTATTATTAATATTAGCTATCTACCCTCTTAATGGCCATTTCATTTTTCACTAGTTGAAAGATAATTAATACAGCTGTGAAGACCAAGTATATATTAAGTTTTATTCAGGTTTTAACAGCATTGTATGCATGACATGTTAAAATTCCACAATAAGAAAACACAAACATGAACTTAAAATACATGAAAACATGAAACATAAAAGAAATCTCCAGTGGTTGAATGCCACAATATACAGTCTCTTGTAACAACAACTTTCAGTAATATATTGCATGTTTCAAAAATAGGTATACATTTTAATTTTCATAATTAATACACACACTAACTAACTTTTTCCTTTTTTATTTAGCCACTCTTTAAAAACATTCAACTGTTTATAAATAAAAGATGTACCTGAAAACAGAGCATGAAAATTATTCAAATGAATTTTAATAATGTTCATAAAAATGTATACCCAATTTTGAGCTGATAAGCATATTTACATTACTGAAGTATCATATGAGCTACAACATAACACCGATGAAATGAGATGTTTCATGGATGTCAAAAAAATCAGGCTGTAACTGTATAATACTGCAAAGCAGTAGTAAATTTCTCCTCTGGAATGTGTTCTGAAATATGGGGTAAACATAATTCAAACTGCAAAACACAGCTGTGTGGAGTCACTGTTTAAAATATTGCATTTCTAGTTAAGTATCTCAGTTCCTAAGAAAATATGGAATAAAATTTGGCACTATGTGGAATATAGGAAGTGGTCTATTTACAAACAAGTAAGGGATTTACTGAAACATACACTGTGATTGGTACAGTTCACAGTCACTGAATCCTGTCTATTGAATAATATTCCCAACGTATATCATTATTGCTATTATTCATTGAAAATACATTTCCAAAAAATAAAATGCAAAATTGTATTTCAGTCCTTTGTAAACTTCTTTGTAACTATCTGATGTGATGCCTCTAATATTTACAAAAAATGATGATTTAAACATTAGCCATGTGTAATTTAGAGCTTCAGATAAGTCTACCTGGCTCCTCTGATATTAGATAAACTCTTTCATGACCTACATAGACACATGCTATATGTCCAACAAAAATAAGACAAGAACGGCCTCACCATTACCAGAGGAAAATTGTCTTTTTTTCCAGTGCACAAATCCATCCATACTCTCGCTGCTCTAACTGGCACATGTCACGCATAAACACCCAGAGTGGAATTTTAAAGGCCATTTAGCACATAGCAGAGTCATTTATCAACACTAAGTACAAAGTGACTTCAGTTTGGCACCAAAATCTACTACCTAAATAAACACACATCCGTTCACACATTCTCACACATATGCATACACACAGGACATATGCATTATTGGCACACATACAGGCCCTGGGCCAGCAAGGACCTCAGAGACGAACTCTAGTCTGCTTCTGTACCGACCCAGAGGAAATTTTTGCAGCATTATTAGGACTTGCAGTCATCTAGAAAAAAAAAGGAAATCAACAGAGTCAAAGCACCTGAAGATTTTACAGTGAAATGCTCAGTAAGCTACACTTTGCTTGAGATTTCCCCCTCCCTATTTCTATGTCCTTACTCTCCTTTTGCCTCCTGTAACGAACAACCACAAAATCATAAAAATAGACATGTAGCTGACTTTAATAAACACTGCTGGACTGTTGAGAAATTATCTATTGTCCATTGTCTGTTGTGGAAACAATCTAACACTCCAATGCAGGGGAGTGCAAGGTTATCATCATAAGTTCCTGTCCTTGATTTTCTCCTTTATCTTTCCATCTTCTCTTTTCCTCTCTCAGTTGTGTGATAGCACTCCCTGTCCTCTCTGTAGCGCTCTCTCTTTCTCTCTCTTTCTCTCTCTTTCAGACGAGTTGTGGCATCTCAGGAGTTTTCCTCCTGAGCTCTGCGGAAACTTAGGCGTTTGAAGGAATCCCTGTGAGAGGGTGAGGACAGAGGATGAAGGAACAAGGGAGAAGACAGAAACAAAAAAAAACAAGAAATTATGATAACAGGTAGGAGTAACAGACAGGGCAGGTAGAAGCAGAGATGTAAGCTAAATGTTTCCATGATCAAGGCAAAAAAATGTGGTATCAATACAAACAGGAACACCAGATTTTAAAGCCCTTCCCTCTGGTTCACCTATCTATCTTTTTAAAGGTGAAATTGTTAGTGTGAATAGATCTCTGCTCAATTATAATTGTTCTCGCTTTCCTTTAGGTTCAGCAATCACATGGAGTGATGAAACAATCAACTATGCGTTTCTTGATAAAGCAGTATTGGCTGTTTGACTCAGTGGTTTGGTCTTCACCTGTTCTCCAGCCGAGGCCTGATGATGGGTTTATAGAGCTCGGGGATCTTCCGCTCCAGCATCGGCCTCAGATTCTCTCTCAGGCGATTGTAGTTCTTCTTCAGCTCCTGCTGGTACTCTTTCTGGTCCGACGTGATCAGGTGCTTATTCTTTTCAACAGCTTCACCACACCTATGGGACAGAGAGAAGAGCAGTGGGTTGGAATCAGTTTTATGTTTTTCTCAAATGATATTGTATCATTTTCTTATTGTATCATTTTCTAACCCTCAAAAAGTTGAAAGTACTCCTTGGCCTTTTTGATGCAGTATCTTAAACATAAGAAAAAACATCAACAATGAGTCTATGTAAACCAGTCTTGCAGTAATTCCCTCTCTACTCTCCAGTCTTCAGAATTGCACTGCACAAGCAACAGCCTGTAACTACTTGACATAATTAAACTCTTTCGCTTGCAAGAGGTCTAAGTCAGTTAACAATGTACTTGAACTCTCGTATTCCTGTTACATCTTTTTAAGTACCTCAGCTAAAGAATGTGGGCTAAACTGTGGCTGTTTCAAAACAAAGTTAAGAGGCTTTTTCAAAACACAGTCAAAGAGAACAGCAACGGTAAAGGTCCAAATGAAAAATGACTAACAAATAAAAAGAATAGTGAACAGAAAATAAAAAGAGCAGCTCAAGATCTGAGCTGAACAAAGGGCAGAGCAGGTATGGGGTCTCGCCGCAGTCCTTTATCATGACATATATAATGGCAAACATACAGAGCAGTCTGCAGGAAATCAGAGAGACTGGGGTTATTGCTACCACATGTCTGAGTTTATCTCTTGGCATGTAATGACCATATCTGCATTGTTGTGTAACAGTATACAAAAAATACTCAGTGCAAAGAGCATTCAGGACAGTTCAAAAAACTCAAGCCATGAAAACTTCGACTGATATGCAGATCTCTAAGTGGCTGCTCGATTTCAATTTTTTTTTCAGTGAATGAGCATTTACCCCCCCTAATTACCCCTCCAAACATTCCCCTGTTCAAGCTGTAAGACAACATGTTTTAGATAATCCAACAGTACACAAGTGATATTGGTTGGCATTAGTTAAAGAAGAGTATTTTCCTCTTGACGTCTTTACAATGTAGAGTGGGAAAATCACATAGTAACTCCTATCATGGATCCATTTTTGTGGAATGGTATGAAAGTATCAAATAATGTCATCATTTGATTAAAATTTTAAAAAAAAATGTTGTCTCAATAAATGATTTCATGCTTATCATTATTAAATGTCAGCAAAACAAGTTATTAAGTTCTGATTCTGTCTGGAAGTGGTTTACAGATACATATATACAAATATAATGAAGGTTGTTTTGCTGTCGTGATGTTGTTGATGCGGTCACAGCACAGAATATTACTATGCAACTGTTCACAGCAATGAGTGAGCAGTTAGAAAGCAGTAATTTGCAGCATTGCAATGCAGAGCAGATGACATGTTTGGGTGTGAGGCTTCATGTCTGAGGGAGACATACTGCATGTGGAGAGATTTCATTGAGTGGGGGGAAAAGCTGGCCCACTTTAGAAAGCAGTGTTTTCTCGAGTGGATTTTTTTTTTAGAACGTCACTGTCGAGAAGATTGGCATACAAAAGGTTCAGTGCCAGCTTGTCTGGATTTAGGATAGAAAACAAACCTTTCTGAAATTACAGTAAATATTTGCCAACCTGCTTGTAGCAATCATGGCAGCTTGGATGTGACATGAGGGTTAGAAAATGAAAACCACCTTTCAGAGGCAAACGGCACACGACCTCAAGATGAGAGCACGCACACATGCCTGCATAAATGACACACGTCTCCTGCACCAAATCAGCAAATTCTCACTCCCCTCTCTGTATTGAAAAATGCAATGTAAGTCTTTGGAGCAATAAACATTTTTTGAGTTCCAAAAGAAGAAGTATTTAGTGATATTATGATGATATATCTTCCACAGTCGGATGTGATATGAAAAATATTCCCGGTTCCAACACCTGCTTGGTTTTTTTTTTAACCATCATCTGGTATGCAATTTAGAGGAGATTATCACTTCCATATCTGCAGTTTGACTGATACTCTGTTTAAACAGCAGGATCTCAGTCTCCATCAGGGAAAGTCGTCTGTGGTGCTCTTTAATCTTCCTCCACTGACACTAGTATGGTGTATACACAGAGCATCCTGGAGAACACTTTCACTCCTTTTTAGTCAAGTTGCACAAAGATACAGAATTTCCTACTTAATAATCTCTTTGAAGTATTGTTTTATACTTCCACCTACTGAGCCAGGGCCAGCCATTGGGAACATTAAAAAGAAGCAGAAATGCAAATTCAAGTAAAATAGTTGGTGAACTACTTTAGGTTCATCACTCACCATGAAAGTTCTTGTTTTTCTTGGATTTTTGTTGTGTTATTCCTCATTTTTGCATGACTTTGGTGCAGTGTGTGTAGTCACTAGGTGGTGTTTCTTTGATCGCATCTTACCTCATTATAAACTCTTTGAAACACAGGCGCAGTTTATTGTGGTGACGGAAGAGTTTCGGGTCCGCTGGGATCTCATTCAGGAAGACCTGCGCCACCTCCAACGGGCCCTACAATGGAGGGGGAGTGGAGAGAGGAGGAGAAGGACAAAAACAAAGAGACAGAGTTAGAGACAAAGAAAGAGAAAGCAAAAAAAAGAGCAGAGGAAGGAAAGTCAGGAGGTAAGAGAGGAAGCGTTTGAGAGTGGATGAACAAAGGCGGGATGAGAATGCCCCTCATTCAGACGGGGGAAAATGACTTCCTAACAGAACGCCTAATTCAGCTATTGGGCAAGATGCAGAACTTGAACATAAGGAAGATATCAGATCAGAGAAAGAGCCGTGATTAGCCTCGTGCATGGCTAATGTCATCGCTAACCCTGCACACACCACCATTTGGCTCCCATTTGCCCAGTATGAGATCTTGTTATCCTAACTTATATTCATCATAAAACCACAGCACTCTCGCAGAGCGCCTGCATCACGACAGGCACAGTTAAACAGCTCTGATTAGCATCGTAAACGCATTGGGCCTCAGCCCTTGGTCTGAGCTGTGGACCCACACACAGAAACCCAGCCTCCTGTGCTGATTACAGTCAAGAGTTATATGTTTACGGAGCTGCTGAGCATTAGCGTTATGTATACAACCATCAGGTCAGAGCAAGGGACCTGTCAGATTAGACGCTGGAAGATAAAGCAGAGGGGGTAGGGAGCAGAGACGCTGTAGCTAGCTTCATCATTACTCCAACATTCACCATGTTGGCAGGACCTGGAAGCTATCAGATCAAAGAGACCTCCGGTTCAGTACGCGCTGCAGCAGAGACATGAAAGGAAGAGGGGCCATGAATTGACGTTTTAACTAAATCAGGGGAAAAGCAAAGGAAGGATTAGGGTTATGGATGGGGTGAAAGCTTTGATGTGTGATCACTGTCATGTCTCCCACCTGCACTCTGTGACTACAATGGAAACTGTAAATGTGATAAGATAAATAGAGGTAAATTATTCAGGTTTATTTTCCCCCTGCACATTAAGAGGGCACACTCAGCGGGACAAAAGGGCTATGTATGACACAAAGAGATATTATGTTGGAAGAATAGCCATCATTTGGTTCAACAGGAAGTAAGTGATCATTTAGCAATAACAGAAGCAGTGCCATCATTCACATAAAACCTGCAGAGCTCATACCTGGTTAACGGTGGCTCCCACAGAGCCTTGTAGCAGCATCTGTAACATCTTAGCATCAGGCTGTTCTCTATGTGTGGCAACAGCTAGCTCTCTAGTCTTCTTCTGCATGTCCTCTATTGCAACCTCAATAGGAGTCAGGTCGAACTGGAACAAATGAGATCGGTAATATTTTACAAATTTATTCGTGCAGTTATCAAGCAAACAATATGGTCTTAAAATCTAAAATCTGCATCATGAATTTGGCACTTACCTCTTCTTTCTGGATGACATTTAAGCGAGTCTTGACGTAGGGAAAGGCATGCATGGTGGTGAGGATGGTCTTCCTCTTGTACTGCTCATTGAGTTCACCCCGTGGTTTTCCACTCTTGGTGAAAGGTGTGGTGTACATGAAGCGCCGCAGGTTGAAGTTTTTCTCAAAGTTTGTCATCCGGTCTTTCATCTCATAGTCATCAAAGAAGGGCTCCACATAGGTGATCTGAATATAAGCCTGCAGAGGAGTGATGGAGTTTACTGATGGACAGAATTTAAGTATATGCAACGTAGCAGACACATTGGAAATGCACTTAGTATATATGCATTACCATTAGTATATGGCAATGCAAATATTAAATACAACCACCAGGGTTTATTAATATTTTTAAATTATAGCACAGAAATGTGGCAACATTTAACGATGTGACTGTACATTAAACCTACCTTGTTAGGGTTTAGTTGATTTCTATTCACTGGTGTTGAGTCCTTGATCATCACCAATGTGTCATCTCCAAAACACTGACTGTAAAAGTTCTGCAAGGGGTGGGGGGGTGAAGTCAGTATTCAATTTTGCCATAGCATAGTCCATTGAGATTTTTATGCAAATATAATACAGATTTCACTGCCATTCAAATCTATTGACATGAGAACAAAACGCTAAAAGAACCCTTTAAGGCACGGAATAATTTGAATTTCATTTCCCGGCAGATTCAATGACTTCTTTGAATCGAGAGCGAGGTTAACATTGTGTTGTTCATCATGACATTATTCCTCCTTTTAAGCATGTAAATGAATTCTAAGGTTTCCAAGCTAAAAGCTCAGCAGATGGATGATAGTGAGTCTTGCCCTCAGTCATTCTGCTCAATCAAAGTCCCTCAGTCATTATCAGATTCAACGAGTCCAGCCAAGCACCATCTTCCCCTTTTACCTCACCTCAATTTCACATTAATTCATAACATGCATATTAGTGCACACGCATACACTCTCCTCACTCTCGTACCTCCAGCCTGTGTGATATCTCAGGCAGATGTGTGATCCCCGGTTCCTTGTAAATGAATTCCCGTTCGTCCAGGTCGCCAAACTTTGCCCCATAAAAACCCACCCGGAAATAGGTTCCAAACATCCTCTTATGTCCCTTAAGAGAAACAATAATATGATTTTAATACAGTCTTTAATCGGTATGACATCAGAAACATATTCTTTCTTATTATCTTAGTCTTATTCTTTTATGTGGTTTTTATTGTGAAGAGCACTTTGAAGAGCTCAAAAATGGATATGCCCGCAAACGATTAGAAAAAAACAATTCTCTTATTGTTGAGTGTAACAATCATGTCTATTGTCTTTTGCAAGGATCTTATGCAAAGTCATTTAATGGGAACAGGTTTTATGTGCTTGAGAAATACTGAATGAGGAAATTTAGCTTTTCTATTCTGCAAAAGAGCGACTTTATCCACTACAGTGTCTCTCTGCCTTTCTTATTTCTACTTTAATCTTAATTAAATAAGCCAACCACCACAGTATCACAGTGTTATTACCTTCTGAATGATGTTATCAAAGGCTCTCTGTAGTTTGTCATGAGTGGATGCCAGTTTTCTGAAATCTCGGTGAGCTTCTAGGATTGGTATGATGATCTTGTAGACCTCATTCACTGCCTCGTACAGACCACCCTGATGAGACAGCCATCAATGCTGGTTAGCATGACCACATACAGTGTGTAAAGAGGGAATATCTGCATTTAACACTCATATAAAACCAAACGTACTGTGGCATGACAGCCATAGTGTCCACCATTTACAACTCAATGCAAACATCTGCTGTGCCCTGATCCCATAGAACTTACTATAACCCTACTTACTGTAACCCTACTTAGTGTAACACTGCATTTAAACCTACTGTAAGTCAGCAGTAAACGAAAAGCACAGGAACAGCTACTTAGCAATAATTATGTTAATCATCCAGATAAGTATGACTTAAGTTGATGTCTACGAGATGATTTATAGATAAATTGTTACAAAAATAAAATGTATCAGACAAACTTGTTTTAATACTATATTATGCACTATTCTTCACAGCATACTGCTTATTCGTAGAAAAGATAAGCATTTTAATGCAATTTCACAGTAATAAAAGGAAAAAGGCAACCAAACTGTGAATATAAGAATGGCACGGTCAGTGAAACTTAGAGAGATTAAAAAAGGTTTCCAGAACTGAATAAATATATTTTTATTCACTGGATTTAATTTTTCCACCTGTGTGAAACAACGAATAATGCCCATCAACATGACTGCTTAGAGTATACTTATTTCTCCACTTTTCCAATGTGATCACTACATTGTTAAAATTTGATAAGATCAGTATTTGGACACAACAACAGATTTCTATGTGAAAACTTAACACAAATATCAGAAACATCGATGTAGCTCGGTGGTCTCACATTGCTGAAGAGCTCTGCAGCCTGCTCCAGCAGTCCCACCAGGCCACTCTCGGTGAAGTAGCGTCCCGAACACACCCCGTCCTCGTCTGGGGACAGGATGTCATCCGACACCGCTGACTCCTCCAGCACATTGGGGGAGATGTTCTGAGGAGAAAATCAGTCAGCTAATCAATCAATTAGCCCTCTTAATCAAATAATCAATCACGTGGCTGCCTTTAAAAGGGGACGTCCTACAGTCGGAAATGAGACTAATTTGATGACCATTCAATCAATGACCTGCTGACTGCTGCAGGTTAGAGTGTCCTGTACCAAGGCGCCACAGAGGTCCTGCGTGTGTGTAACAGCTCGTCAATAACAGCGTCTTCATAGTGACTGTTATAACTGTTTGTTTTCAGTTCAGGGAAACTGTCAGTTCACATGTTCCCACAGGAGCACATTTTCCTTTTCTCCCCTTCAAACTTCAAAGGCGCAGTGTTAAGCAGTGCTAACAAGGGACCATATTTTTATGTTGACGTTTTGAGTGTACAGCTCCCCCCTCTGGACACACACAACCAAATTTGGAAATACTCTGTGGGGAGATGTGTGATGTGGTGTGTTGTGCTGGGGAGGGTTTGCCTATGTTCCACAAAACAACCAAAAGTCACGACAAACAAATGATGAATGCTTATTTTGCGTGGCTGTGATTGTTGCTTTATTTCAGTCTGAGCATATGTTTGCCATTAGCTCCTTGCTAATTTGGAGAGTACATCTGTATTTGTGCTCTCTACCTGGAAAGTGACACTGCCAACAGGCAGGTACTTGTGATCCTCCAGCATGCTGAGGTACTCGGCCACCAGGGCTGCAGCGTGGACCAGACACATGGCCGATTCAGTGTAACACTTCCTGTTGTTGTGTTTCTCTGCCATGTTCTGCAGCCAGGTCAGACGGAGGTCAGGAGACGTCTGGTAGCCCTTTGCTATCCTGAGGAGGGGAGAGGGAGGGTGTTAGGTTTTTTTGTTTTGTTTTTTTCGCTTATTTAATTAGGTAAAAGTCTCATGAGATTAATGCATTTTTTCAAGAAAGTTAAAAACAATATATAGAATGCAAAAGAAAACTAGAAAATTCTCAGACTGCAAATGCTGGT
>JAQNCA010000027.1:12781139-12811094 GCA_029783725.1 Acanthurus tractus
CTGCTGCTTCACTGTGTGGCAGCTTTGATAAATGTAGCCATTAACCTCCTAGTGCTCTAGGTGTCCCACCTAAAACCTGGTTTCCAGGTCTGCTTTAAAGGAGGACTTACTGACTGACTGACTGACTGATGCTGACCAGAACCAGCGCCAAATATTTGTTGCATTTAGTCAAAAACTTCACTTGCTTATTTAAGAATATGCTTCATGTTTGAAGGAGAGCTGCCTAAAAATGAGCAACGGGCACTCTGGCAGCTATGTTTGGATTTGTGATGGAAACCAGGCCAGCGGCTCAGTTTTGTGAAAACCAGTTTTTGCACAACTGTATTTCATGTTAAAACAGACAAGAAACTGATTCATGTCTTGGAAAGAAGCAGAGAAAGAGGAAGAGAATGGCAGTGTTCAGTTTTAGTGCCTGTGTTGTTGCTGTAGCTACACTTAATGGATGTGTTTGTCAGGGAGGACGGCCCTGTTCACTTATGATGGCAATGCCTGCCCATAAACCATCTCCCGCAGACCTGTGTATATGTGTTTGTGTGTGCTCGTATGTGTGTGATTTTTAAGGATGGATGAAGTGTGTGTGTGGCTCTGACAGCTAATCAATCTACCTCAGCCCAGCTCACCTGTTAGGAGGTAGAATACTCACAGCCACACTCACAAAACACACACACATGCACTTTTGAACTTTCAGAAAGAAAGAAAAGCATACTATAATCATATTTATTTTAACATTAGGGAAATTTTTGAATTTTACCATGGATGCCATGGAAACGAGAACATTACGTCCCAGCGTGTTGAAGGGGTTCCCGGCAATTGCCATGGCAACAGACTGATTGATGGGTGGGACATTTTCAAGGTCATCCTCAGGTCCGCCTGTCTTGTTTTTTCCACCCCGTGTGTCAGAAACTACAGAGACAAACAGGAGTCAAACATGTTAAACTGAAGAAGAGACAAACCAGGTGCACAGGATTGAATCATGGACTTTACTGTGCAAAATTTATGATTCTTTATCTGAGTTAAAACAGTCATTTACACATGCTAGATTCCTATGATTCCTATACAACAATTGAATATAGAACCTCGATCATCATACAATCAAATAACACGATGAACTGATATTACGATGAACATGGGTTTAATGTTAGGCAAAAAAAAAAGACACTTCTACTGTGTTTCTAGTGTAAATACAATAGGCGCTCTAAGAGGCAGCACATTTACACCACCCATTAAGGTGGGTCACTAAGTCACTAAAACTGCAGATTAGGTTAAATAAGGTTTCAGTTTTGGCCCTTTAAGAGAAAACAAGTGCTGCAATGGTCTGTGAGAGTTGTACGTGTTTCTGCATAAAATGCCAAGATGACATGAATCTCATGGCTCCATGAAGACTTTAAATGTGTGTGTGACTTAATAAGCATCTATGTAATTAATGTCTCAGTGATCTTGTGTGTTTGAGTGTATATATACCAGTGAAGTCCAGATAGTTGGTTGAGTCGATGATGATCCCCACCAGGGAGAGGTAGAGAGCAGCCACCTTGGCTCTGACCTCGAGTTTAACACAGCGATGGTCGAGATCATGGGAACACAACAGGCTCCAGATGGCATTGATGGCCTTTCTCTGGACCTTCCCCCTGTCAACACACATTCATATTTTTGAACCTGTCATTAGATCCACTAATAACAATAATACTGGACTCAATTATTTACAAAAGTAATACATATCCTCTGGCATTTATAGGTGGTTTTAAAATGTGTCCTGTCAAACTATTTTTCTTTGATTTTTCTTCAATTTGTGACTTGTTTGTGATTCATTTATGCAATTTATAGATAGAACTTTACATTTATGACAGCTTTGTAACTATGAAGTCATAAGGAGTTTAAATATTAGAAGTAACTTAAGGCGTTGATGCATCCATACCCCTCTGACTCCATGTCCAGGGCGGCACTAAGCTCTGTCAGCAACAGACCAGTGAGGTAGTGTTGCTGCTTGAATTCCTGAGAAAGCTCAAACAACCCCAGAATCCTCTGCTGCTCCTGGAAGCTACATGAGCCAGAACTCTGAACAAGAAAATGAAATGTGACAGACACAATGAGAGAGGCAGAAACAGAATAACAGCAGGATTCTATGCAATGTACTTTTTTAACAGCTCACTTTAAAATGAATCCTACCTAATCTCATCTACTCAATGTAATGGCTCCCTAAACTCCCCAGACTGGCAATGATATACATGATTGGCAGCGGTTACAAATACACGTAAGTGCACATTTACACTGACAAGTGGGCAGACCTGTGAGGAGATAGATGGACACGGTGAGGCAGGAGCGGACGCAGGGCTGCTGAAGAAGAGGCTCAGGTTGAGGTAATGCTCATGACTGCACAGGATTCGCAGGAACTCGAGACGCATGCTAATCAGTGTTGGCATTGACACACTTTTAGCTGACATCTAAGAGTGAAATAGAGCAGAAAACAAACAAAAGGTAAATGCAACATTTTGGAAACAGTTTCAGGAGGAGAAGTGTGTCCTCTCTGGTTTTCGGGGCTTCTAGCGGTGTGGTTGCACAATGCAACTAAACAAAAAAACCCCCCTCAACCCAATGGTGGCTGCCAAGAATGCAAAAATGCAAAAGGCTTTATCAAGAGCCACCGTCTGGTTTGTCCCTTGAGGGCTACTGTAAAATAATGGCAGCAAAACATGGCAAACTCTGTTTAAAAGGACACAGATCTCATTTCTGGCAACAGATCTCTTTAAGTCTTTCACAGTGGAAATTTCAAACTTATGGATGCCCCCTCTTTCTTATTAGAAAATCACACCCTGAACATATAGAAACTCAAATAATTTATGCAATTTTAAGCAACATGTTGAATGATGTTAACATGCTATCAGTGTTACTTCACCTGGTTGCAGTAGTTTTTCACCAGCAAAAAGACAAATCCTCGGTCCATGAGGGACAGCAGGTCGTAAAGGAAGAAGGCCAGGCTGATGTTGACTTTCTCTGCTTGCTCTACCTCCTAAAACAACAACAGTCAACAAAGAGCAAATCAGTAATCTGCACTGAGTGGATTTTGCCCAGCATCCGGTAACGAAAGCTAAGCTTTTGGTACCGCAGAGGCAAATATAATTAGCTCCTCCAGCTCCCTGTTGTTTGGAGGACAGTGACCCAACCCAGGAGAACAGAAGGCACACAGGTGCAGTGAGGTGTTTTGGACAGAAACATATTACAATGGTCTGAGATACAGACGAGCAAAATGTATTGTAATCAACATCACCACTATCATCGTTATATTCCTTACTTTATGTTGTTTGACAAGGATGGTTCCGATCTCAGCTGTAACCACGGAGACAATGGTGGTGATGTCATCTTTAAATCGGTCAGAGAAGCGGCTTCTCCGAGGGACGTTTTGCTTGTCGACTTGAGACACATGCTGAGCCATGCTTTTCACCTGTTTAATCACACACACACACCAAATGATCATTAGATCAAATCAAAAAGAGAGGCCCATGGGAAATTTTAATTATAAGCAAAAGTAATTCATACACATGTAAGTCAATGTTCTGTTAAGTAGCTTAATTGGTGTGAAGCTGATTTGAAAAAAAAATGGAAATAAAAGGGCAGCTTTAATATATTTCATCACTTTTGTCCTTATTTCACATTTAAATGACAAAAGATGCCTTAAAGTTAATACAGTGCAGAAAAGCTCTTAAAGGAAGAAACATAAATGAGATGGATTTAAAGGATGAGCGTGATTGTGAGTGATGATACACTTCCAAAGTCCAAAAGAGTGATAAATTGCCAAGCAGTCTAATAAATTACAGACAATAGTGATTTAAAAATGACCTTTAATAAAGCATACATTAAAAACATCATTTATCACTTAATGTGTGTGGCCACGAGGTCATGCATTGTTTGGTGTGACTTATTAGTTTAACTTCAACCATTTATTATAAACACTCACAGCAGAACTTTCTTTTTCTCTTAAATAAGTGTCAATCAAAAACAACTTTCTCTATTCAAATTAAAAAAGCACACTGACCAGCAGCTCAAAGAAGAACCAGGCATATTTGTAAGCGTTTTCTCTGCAGACCCCAGTACTGACGACCATCTGCAGAGCCAGCTCCTCGTGAAACTGCTGCAAGAGACAAAACACACCAACTGCAGTGAAAAACAGCCTCAGATGCTAAAATTTTTGTACTAAAAGTCACTTTGAATTTAGAAACTGGCTGACCTTTGAGCAAGAAAGAAAACCTTGACCAAAACTCAAACATACACAGTTTCAGTGTCTTCAGTGTCACACCCCCACCCTGTGGTTACCAGGGGGAACTGGTGGCTGAAAGCTGTTATATAATTATGCTGCTATATACCTCTGTCTAAAGCCACAAACATATCAACCACTCATCAAGTGCAAATATTTGAAACATGGTGCTCCAAATGTACCTGTGGCGTTTTGTCTAAGAAACCGTGTAAAACGGTGGTCGGATGTGAAAAAGTAAAAGAAAGGAAGAACTTTTTTAACCTTTCTGTTGGAGGGCCTGGTGCTTCCTGTGGGATTCTGGTGATTGCCCACTTCCACATATGTAGACATGCGGCTGCCAGGGTTGTTGTGGCCCTGGAGACCGAAACACACACAGGTTCCGTCACATCAAACGTGATGGATGCATTCATTAAAGCAGGTGTCAAGTGGCCTATTACAATACCTAATGTACTGTGGGGATGGATAGCAAATGACTGTTTTGTGTGAATGCAGGCAAATTTACATACTGCGATATTTGTGTGTGTACGTGTGTGTGTGTGTGTGTGTGTGTGTGTACTGGTGAAATGCATGCAAACTATGAGCGCAAAACTGAGGCAAATTTAGCCAAAGTTTATACTGTTCTTAAAATTAGAAACGGACTAGTACAACCAGTTAACCGCATGTTATCCTTGTGTTTGTGTTTCATGCGGCCCACACACAGAGTGTAAGCAAAGTCTGTAATTTATCCAAAATTACTAACATTATCTTTTAAACGACAACAATGAGCCTACTAAATTTGTGCCCAAAATTCAATCACAACTTTTGTTTATAATTTCCAAATGCTGCCTCCACTAATTTCAACCAGGAAAGAGACAGAAAAAATCCTTAAATTCAGTTTCATGTGAAGGGGGGACTATTCTTACAGAGTGATTTCGCCTCTGTACCTTTGCAGCGAGGATGTTTTTGACCTCAGCATCCTCAGCAGAGGTGTGTGGACCGGGGATGTCAGGGTTGCTGCTGCTGCGGACTCTGGACTGGAGAAGCATATTGCCAACTGTGGCTGCCGTGGCTCGACCCATGGTGCTATAGCGGCTCTCTGTCGAAGGTACACCCCCCGTGCCTGAGTCAATTGACATATGAACATGCTTAATCTAATTTTTACAATAATCACAGCAACTATATCGTAAGGATATATGACAAGCAGAAAGAAAAAAGGCAAATTCATACTTATTCGTCATCATATCAGTACCTGCATTCTGTATGTCTTGAGGGGGATCAGGCAGACGAAACACCCAGTAAAGGTAAGTGGCCAAAAGGCTGTTCCTGCCCTGGTGGTCTCTGCTCAGCTCCTGACTGTTATGAAGACTGTTGACAATGGAAACTACGGATTCGAAAGCAATCTGGGCCAGATTGGCTGTAGGACACAAACATAAACATGCCACAGTGAAGTTCGAGCTATAATATCATAAATGCAATGACACAGAACATATCAAAAATATCATATATTACACAATAACATGAAGCTGAGTATTACTAAAAAAAAGTTTAGTGCTGATAAAATTACTCATACAATATAATAACCATGTAATTAATTTAAAAAAAACCCAAACATTTACTAATTTCTGCTTCTCAAAAGTGCTGTTTTATAGCATATTTTACCTTTGTATTGTCAGCATGACAAAATGCATCTACTATCATTTCTCACATTTTATATTGTACCCTAAACAATTTCTAACTAGAGACAGTTCTTCACTTTCTTGCTCAAAACATTTTCAGTCTGCAAATTTGCACCATGGTAGTGTGCAACCACAACTGCGACTAAAGATTATTTTCATCAATGATTTATTTGTTTATTGGTTTTTAAAATTGTTTTTTTTAGCAAATTTTTCAAGTTTAGTCAATGACAAAACAGAAAATACCAATCACAAAGTTCGAGAGCCCAAGGCAACATCTTCAAATGTTTTGTTTGGCTAAAAATATTTTACACACAATGAAGAGAACATCAGCAAATCATCACAGCACAGAAGCTGGTGCAAGGGGATGCCTGACAAACTTGTTTCACAAATTGGTTCAAATATCCCAGCACAGATGAGCTGTCACTATTCTGTAGCTCACTTAGTTATTTGAGTCACTTCTCACCAGTTTGGCCAGCGATGACCATGGGCTGCATGATGAGGGTGAAGAGTTTATCTAGCACCAGATGGAGGAAGAGGACCAGAGGCTCTAAACTCGAGGAGGACAGGGAGATAATGCTGAGCTTCAGCTCGTGCTCCAGCTTGTTCTCTGGAATCTTCTCATCTCTCACCCTCAGCGGGAATGTAGCTCCACCCTCCAGGGCGTGGCAGAGGGTGAAGAAGCGCTCCAGGTGGTTGTCCTGGTACAGAAGACGGATGATTTGTCGCAGTGTTGTACTTTCAGGAGAAGCAGAGAGATAAAAAGCGACAGAGGAACAACTGAAGAGACAGAGAGAAAAATGTAACAAGACAGGGTGCATGTAATGCTCCAGGGTGAATGTGTTAGTGCTGCAGAGTTGGTCGCTTGTTGTGTTCTGGTGTGTTGCGTGCACTCTGACGTTGCTGAGTCTATTTGTGTGTGTGTGATGGACAAAGAGAAAAAGAGGAATGAAGCAAAAAAGACAGCCAATGTGTTGTTTTGTTTTGAGTGTGCAACCACTGCTCACCTGTGTGTGTACAGACGACACAGCCTGGACCTCGAGGTTGAAAAGTCCTTTGTGACTCTCCATCCACTTGATCTGAACAGGAAGTTTCTACACGACAAAGACAAAGAAAAATCAACAGTGTTTCCTCCATGTCTGTGTCCTAAATACATCTACAGCCTTCAAAGGATGCTGTGCAGAATTAGATATCAGTATATGTGTTTACCTCAGGTGTGTGCAGTGAGTAGTTGGCAGGAAGACGCTCCAAAGCGATGGGCAGACAGAACTGACCAGTCTGCAGTCGATCATTATTCAGCATGGGAAGCCACTGGAAGAAAAGTGAACAGAAAGTATGTGAGCTCTTTCATTTTTTCTTATGTGCACTTTAACTTCAACAAAATGTTCTATGGAGTTAGTTTAGACAAAGAAAATCAACACTTATTAAATTCATCATATTTGATTTAAATGTTATTAAATCATGTGCTTGTTTAGAAAAACATGTTATTTTCTGTGTTTAAACAAAACACAGCTGTGCCTCAGGATAAATGCTAATAGTAATCGTAATAATGATAAACTGTTCCTAACCCTAACCCTAAGTGAAAAATTGCTTTACATAACAAATTTTAGCATGTAAAGATATATTTCCTATATTTCCTTACATTAAGAAATCTGGCTGTGTGGTAATAAACAAAATCTTACTGAGTATCCGATGAGCGTCTCACAGTTGCCACTCTGGTTCTGTTTCTGCTGGCAGCTGATGTGGTAGAAGGTGAACAGCAAGTGATGTCTCTCTGTCAGACGGGCAGGAAGAGCCAGCTTCACTTCCTCATAGAAGTCTGGGGACCTGATAGGGAAATAGGGAGTTACAAAAGAGGAAGCACAGAGGAAGAGAGAAGAGAGGGATCGTGTGAGTGGGATAAAGAAAGTTAAGGGGTGACAGAGAAATGAGCCAACAAACATTAAAATGTCACTCAATGCTGTCTACCTACTTGTTATGGTAAGTGATAGGAGTGCAGACCTCCTGTAAAAAATCAGGGCCACTTGATTTCCCAAAAATGACCTGGGAAAGGACAGGTGATACAAAAAAATACACAGAGTTACTTGAGATTTTCCTTTTTTTAACAGCACAAAATTTACATAACACATCTGCGTCGACTGAGGTTCACATTGCTGTTCATCAATATCAACTCCAGGTTTTTGGCTTTAAACCCACTTTCCTACATCTTCTTAAAGGACAGGCTCACAATTTTTCAAGTTTGCCTTGAGACACTAAAACAGGTTTTTCTTGCAGCAATCTCTCCTACAGTTCACACTGGCCATTAAAAATTTCCTCCATACTGCTTGTTTAAATGTTTTTTTGTTACTGTCCTCCTACTGCAGCTTGATAGAAAAACCTATCGAGGGAAATAAAAAGAGGGAAGCTGTTACAAAATGTGTTGTCCCCCCCTAGCTTGCATGCTCATTGTTGTTGGTAGGGGATCTCTTAATGGTCAGTAAGAACAAATACAGCAAGCAAAACCTTTCTTTTATTAATTTTCTCAGATCAGTTTTAATAGTGCTGTAGTATCACAGAATAAAAACAGCAGCACTTACAGGCAATGAGCAGGCTGCGTCCTCTCCGCTCATAAACTGGATTTTGATGGTGATGTTTCTTGCTGATGTAAGCCTGTTGACAAAGTTAAGCCTCTGAGGGTAGACAAACAACAGGTTCCTACAGAGACACAAAGAGAGAGAGCGCAGAGGAGACTCACTGTTTAATAGATACATACCCTTTAATGTATAAAATAATGCAGCTCCAATGTACATCACTAGATGGCAGTGTAACTTCTTAACTTTAAAGCAACTTCATTGTCATTTAGAGACAGTAAGGAGAGCAATGTCACAGAAGGGTGCAGAAAACCATTTTTTTATGTAACCTTTGGATTTAACACAACAGCTATTTATATGGGAAAAGGAAATACCACACATTTTACTGAACAAATTATTAGAGTGCTAGTCTTTTATTAACTTGTAGGCAACTTGTTAACAGATCAAGTTATTAATGTTTTTTTCACAGAAAACCACCTTAGACATGAGTAGTGATTTAAACCTCTGCTTACACAGGCTGTTGCCATTTCACACAAAGCCTGGATGGAAAAGCCTAAAAATAAGCACTACTCGGAAAATGTGCGAAGCTCTTGAGTGATGAGTAAAGCCTGACAGTTCTTGTTGCCTTTGGCATTTCGGAGAACTAAACTGTCTTTGAGAGAAAACAAACCTGTTTACACCTCAAGCTATTAATCGCTTGCTTTCCAAACTCTTTCTGTTGTGGTGTAAGTTTTGTGTAAGAGACATAAAAACAACATGTTGATCAAAACAGTGAAGAAAAATTCTCTCCTTCCTTTCAGTGTGTTAAGTGACTTTGAACAGAAATGGTTAAACTGATAAAGTGGAGTGTGTGATCATTTACTTGTTTATATATTTTAGGTCTCTTAACCCACCTGTAAATGTTGTGAGGGACATAAACCTCACTAGATGGGAACTCCAGCACCTCTTTGATTGGTCGGATGTTCTTCTCAGCCACAGGGATCAGAGGGATGAGCTCAGTGGACAAACATGCTACTGGCGTCTCATGAACTGGAGACATGTCCACCTTTATGGAACCTGAAGGACACAAGATATATAAATTTACCAATTGGAGACCTGCATATACAATATATATTGCATATACTTCTTTGCATGATATTGCATTGTGCTATATAATTCCTGGCTCTCTAAGCACAGAAACAGACACACTATTTAAATCAAACCATATTCTTTTGAAAGTTCTGCATTTTGATGAGAACTTCTCAATTGCTTTTTTTGCCAAAGGGAGTTGAGAAGATCAATATCCACCTAATGTCTGTCAATTATGTACGAAATAGAAAAAAAAAGCAGGTTTGCTTCTCTTGGCCTAAAGACCAGAAACAGAATGACACAGCTGGCTTGGCCTTGTACCCAAATGGAACAATCACCACCCACCAGCACCTTTAAATTGTACAGATTAAAAGGCTAAATCTCATGTGATTAAATTGCACAAATCTCAAAAGTAAAATGTTGTTGTTTTCAGGGGACTTTTGTCCTGAACTATTTCTTACTCAAGTGCAGTAACTTCCTGAATTGTCTGTTTGTTGCCTAACAACATGACGGTGACAACAAGACTATAGTTATAGTTACTGCACCCAGCCGAGAAATGTCCATAAAACCTCCCACTAAAACCACAACATGTCATTCTGACACTTGACTTAATAAAGCCATCAGTCTTTAAGCTGAGCAAAGCTAACGGGCTGCAGCTTCGTATTTAAAAGAAAGACATGAGAGTGTGACTGATCGTCTCAACTCTGTGCAAGAAATTGCTCTGTACAATTCCAATAATATAGAACTATTTCCTAAATTAATAACATCAAAAAAATCTCAGATTAAGTTTTATGATGTAATGAGAGATGA
This sequence comes from Acanthurus tractus, assembly GCA_029783725.1. Lineage (NCBI taxonomy): Eukaryota > Metazoa > Chordata > Actinopteri > Acanthuriformes > Acanthuridae > Acanthurus > Acanthurus tractus. Next base: position 12,791,486 of record JAQNCA010000027.1, read on the forward strand.
CCTGATATTGTTTTGACTCTCCTCTGTGGAGTGGAGGTTTTCTTGATGTCACTCAAGAACTTGAGCAAGTCTTCATCACTCAAACGATCCCCCTCCTAACACACAAACACAGGCGCAGTTTATTAAATGAGTGCACTTTTGGTCAGATGAAAAGTCAGTTTGACAGAAGGCAAAAAAAAATTATAATAAACAGTAAGAATTAAACAAAGACACAGGTAGCAGCCTTTGCCTGAAAGAAAGAAACAGTAAATTCTGTTTCTGACACTAATTTTTCCAGCAGTAAATATTCAAAGGTGTGGCTTTATGATAGAAACATTCCTGGATCAGATGGAAAGTCAGGTTTGAACAAACAATGGGACATGGCAAGGCTGTAAATACAAGCTTATCTGTCTTTATCTTGTGGGGAAGAACATGTTTTCACAGACTGGTCCTACACTTCATGCTAGGGTAGTGGTCACACCTGTTTGAAGATGGTGCTGATAGTGATTGTTGCAGGTTTGAATGCAGAAAGGTTGCAAAACTGATCATCAAGGGTATTGTAACGTTCAGAGTTTCTCCTGGGAAGTTGTGCTTTCCGGTCAATGCTGCAGGATTTACCTGGAGAAACAGAGTGTGACGGCAAAGGGTCAAATGATATACAAACACTGCTACTCACAATCCATGAAAATACACACTTATGCCTCTAACACACACAAGTACACACCTCCTTTCAAACTGTCAGAGTCAGTGACATCACGGTCTATCATAGCAGTGGAGATGACCTCCATGATGTTAACAGTCGCCCAGGCGAAGGGCATGCGATAGTGGCCCAGCCTGTGGCAGAAGGTCTCCGCCTGACCACGCAGCTTCTCAAGCTTGTCCTTGTTCTGAAAGACCAGAAGCAAAATTAAATGATTAAAAAAATGAAGGGTTGAAAATGCCTTTGTCTCCAGCACATAGCACAAGGATGCAAGGATCTTCTTTGTTATAATTTCTTTGCCATGTTACCTTTGTAGAGTCACATTCCCTCATTGTGGTGTAGGGTTCAGCACAGTCACTGATCTCCCCCTGCTGAAGAACCTTCTCAATCTATAACACAGACATAAAGTGCATGAGCAGTTGGTGTATTTCAGTCTAATCTGATGCAAAAAAAATCTTTTGTCAATAGTGCGCTGACGAAGGTACAGTATAAGCATGTTTACATACAGCTAGAGCAAGAGATTTAAGGACAGAACAGCAAAGAATTACAGTGTATATAAAACTGACAAAAGTTCATTATTACCTTGATGACTAGGTAAATATCTGGAGAAGGGTAGGTGATGGAAAAGATGCCAGATCTGGCCAGGGTAGACTGATCCATACGTGGAGTGTGAGGTTTCAGGAAGCTTTTAAACTGTTCCGAGTTCAGATCACAGTAGAAGTTTTCTGATATCTGGAGAGAGAAAGGGATAATAAGTTTATTTTTTTAGGAGAGAGAAAAACATCTCCTTACAAAAAGCACATTCATGGTTACTTCTGTCAAAAGAATATCTTTTATGGATATCAAATTCAGGGCGTAATAAAATGTAAAACAAACACAGTAGGGTGCAATTTTTTTTCAATAAAGGGATCCGATCAGAAAAAGCTCCAGAGGGCCTCACTGGTTTCATGCAAACCAAATCCTGAAATATCATCCACTTCAGTTCAGTCTACTCCACCGTTTCTCTCCTCAATGACCTCAGGCTAGGAACACAGCCATATGTCCTGGTCTGGCTTTCCCTGCTGTTTGTCATGTGATCCTATTCACTGGAAAGCTATTAACCACTCTCCTGCATTCTGCTCATCCCATAGGACCTCCGTTACACTGACCACACCAAAGCTGGCTTCTAGGTAGCCAAACCTAGCTGACTTGTTAACCGGAAATCTCAAGACAGCAACTTTGATCAGATTACACATTCAGAAAAATATTGAAGGTTGATCACAGATGGTTTTAAATATCATTTTGCTAATTGTTGTCAAACAAGCCAAACTCCCACACGGATGCTGCCGGAAATGACCCTTCTCACTTCAACACAAAGCATAATTATGGCAAGATGGAAAGTTTTCAAAAGACTGCAGTGGAGGAGTTCACCTTCTTCTGACAAACAACTTCTTGAAAACACATAAATCATGTCTCAGTGATCAAAGCCAGCTGACTTGAGTAGCATATTATGCTTCATAATGTCATTAAACAGAACAGGAATGTCAAACAGAGTGCAAGTTTTCACTGAGTTAACACTCATTATTCTAACATTCGTTTGTGACAGTTGACCTTTAACGTTCCTTGTGTTAATGGGACATGTGGAACGTTGTCTCCCTTTTAAACATTACATTTTTGTCAGACCACAACAGCTATATATCTGACTGAATGACACACACTGTTTAAGAGCGACCGCTAAAGCTTTTCTAATGGCACATACTTGTGACCACCCAGTGCTGCCAATTATCAAGCACGTTTCACGATCCAATACCAGTGTGTTAAAATATATGTAGATTATTAATATATAAGTATATAAGTAGTAACACTTTACTAATGTCTTCAGGTTCATCCTTTGTCATTTATAATTATTGACTACTTGTGTAGTTAAAAACCAGTTAGGTCGCATACAAGTGTACGGGATGCTGCTTGGAAGTAGCTGGATTTCTATGAAATAAATTATGTGGTATTTGATCACTATATAGACTTTTATATTCATCAATACCTGATCGAAATTTCTAGCCAGCACCACAGGCACTTCCCATACTGGTATCAGTATCAGAATAACCCTGTTAGACACTTTTCCACAAGCATCCCCTGTACAGCTTCATGAATCTTAACGTTATACTGCTGACTGAGGCTGCTGCTTCTGAGAGCAGGAAACATCTTGTCAGTCAAACAACAGACAGGTTTAACATGTAGCAAACTGGTTGCAGAGTATTCCCCATACATATGAAAAAACATTTTGGCTTATTTGTTTTGTTCCCTGTTTGGATTCTCCCAATGAACTGCATTCACAGCTTGGATAAACTAGGTGTGCCTAGGCTTGTATAATAATAATAATAATAACAAAATGAAGACTAAAAAATACATGGAAAAGTTGCAGAGAAACAGAAATTTCTTACTCTAAAACAGTACTGGAAGGACATCTGTCTGATTGCACGTGTACTCCAAGACCTTAGTCTGGTTTTTATTCATGAATTTGATATTGTAAGTAGGCCACTTGTTGGGTCAAATCCTGTTTCAGCACCTTGGCTGATGGGCCAGAGAGGCATGATTAATAACTGGAGTATTATGAGGAATTACAGGAACATCTGCTGCAGATTTCACAGATGTGAAGCAACGAAAATCATGTGAACAAAAAAAGCAAACGCAGATACAACAACAAATATCCCATCAGGGACAACAGTAAGGCATGCAGAAAACAGAGAGAAAGTGAAGCAAGAGGCAGCAGGAATGTGGCTGAAAATAAAACATATCACTCTTGAGGAGACAGGGGAAAAGGAACAAATGCAAAGAATAGAGTCAGAGAAAAACAAAGTATGCTACAATAAAAAATGGAAAAAAGAAAAAAGCATGGTGGTTCCAGAGATAAATGGGTCAGTGGCAATGCTTCACACTTCCACTACAACCACATCTAACTGACAAAACAGGCTTGACAGTTTCTCATTCACTTTGACAGAGTCACACTCATAGCTCCTTAACAGTCTGGATCTGTCTCTGCTCTGTGTTATAAGCAGGAAGTTGTATTAACCTCCACAAGGACACACAGCTGAGCAACACATAATAAAATTAGTCATCTAAAGCAAAATACATTGTGACAATGTGACACTTCAGCTCTGCTCTTACGGATTGACATCAGCAGGAAGCAGAACTGAAAACATCTTTGATTTACAGTTTTTCTCTTTGACATATAAGCAACATATTTCATGCAGTGCATGACTTAGACCGTTTGTGCTGTCCCAAGACAGTCTTACATACACTACATTTTTAAAATTATAGAGCATTAAATTGTTTTATGTCATCCAGCAGACCATCTTAGAGCCATTGGTTCAGTAGACAAGCTAGAAAACATCAGGACAGCACTGAGAGAAGGGCAATGCCAGTGGCTAAACCCTGTCTCATCTGAGAGATCAATGAGCACTTTAATACAAACTAAATCCTTTCCAGAACATTCAACCCCCCCCCCCCCAAAAAAAAAAAATCCAGCTGTGCAAATCCACAGAAAACAAACAAATAGCTATGGCTCAAAATGGTTGACTGGGAAAATGCGGTGCAGTATTAGTAGGTATAGAACCAAAACAAGATGACCCCCAGGGGCATAAATATGTGGGGATGATGAGACATAAATCCTTGTAGATTACACTGATCCCTCACTGCCACGCTGACTGCCAGAAGAAACTACAAGTCCTCCCTACGTCAACAGAACACACAAGACACAGGGATGGAAAAAGTACCAACAACACTTAAAAAATTAATTGGATAGGTAGTGCATGCCATTTAGATGCATTTCTTAGCTTTTTGTGGATACCTGTCATGTTTGATATTTGGTGCTAATCAGCAGCTTTGACTTAATCCTATCAGTTTAAGGTTTAATTTTTAATAAAATTCCTGTCATTGTTCGTGAGAATTTAGATGTGACCAGAGTTCCTCTCTGCTAATAAAGTTTTCTCTCTTGCAAAATCAAGATGCTTCCTCTTGCTTCTCTTCGACAAGTAAACCCACACCCTCAGTAACTGTTGCATAAAATGTTTGGGTGTTGTTTTGTTTTTCTTTTTTGGTAAATGCACAACATTACCAGGCTTTTATCTCTTTAATCAAGGCAATTTAACAATATGCTTTTCATGCACTCATTCAGACGCACGGACAAAAGTTGTGACAGATGCATAGCACTGGCCTAACCATTACAAAAATTAGATTTCAATTTTACACAATAACACAACAAAGAATTACCTTAAAATGACATATGTTGCTTTCTGAACCTGTCTCTTATGAAATTAGTCATAGAGTATATTTCTTACTTATACTGTATTTAGGAAACAGTGAAAAAAAGGTTTGACTATATATGTATTGGAGGTATTTCCATATACTATAATGAAAATGTGAGTTATAGATTTAAATACAGCTGTGGTTACAAGTTAACTCAACACCAACTGAAAGACACTGACAGTCTCCACAACAAGCACACATAATGAGCTTCACCAAACCGGTATTTACTGAAGGTTTTTTTTTATTCTGTAAGTGGTTATTTTGTCCTATCCCTGTACCGTATGTGGCAAGGTAACAATGTCATGCAAGTTTCCGGGACATAATATGCTTTTGGTCTGATTAAAAACACTACCCAATTCCTTCTAGAAGATGCATCATATCAGCAATGATCACTTCTCATCAAATCAGCCTCAAATGCATCCAGTGAAATTTTAGCTAACACAGGCTAACCTTGGGGTAGGTGAAATACAGGAGTTCTTAATCAGCTCTGAAAGGCTGTTTACAAATGAGCCATGATCTGATTGGACTAAGCCCTCGACAAGCTTCAGCTTTAGCTGAAGATCTTTTTTGACCACAATACCAATGTCCGCTAACAACCCAGATTTTCTTCTGGTTACGTATCTATTTTCGTTCTTAAATTCCTTAATGTGTTTTGGTACAAATCAAGGTTGCTGGGCCCGTCAAAATGTATTTAAAATATTTGTTGTGTGTTTGTATCAGGATTTATAGGTCTGTTTTTGTGTTTTTACATCAATTTATTTTACTGTGACTTGTAACTCTAGATCTGTGTCTGTTATGCTGCTTTTTTGGAGGTTGTGTCATTTTTATGAAAAAAAACCCCTTAAAAATGCAACTGCTCTCTTGCATGAATAGTGGGAGTTAGTCATTCTTTAAATACCTTAAATTCTGTTTATTCAATATGGCTTAACATACCGTATCATGCTAAAACCACAATGAATGTACAGTGCCCACGGGCAGTGCATCATGAAATCTCTCTGTGAAGCAAAGTTTTCTCTTACCTTTTTCTTTTCTTTCAGGTCATACAGTGCCATACAGGCAAATAAGGGCTCAACGTCAATCTCAAACCTATGAAGCAAAGAAGAAAAAGGAAATTGGTAATTCAATAATAGCAGGAGAGGAATATTTAACATACTGAACATTAGTACTCTGGTTTTTCCTTTTACTGTATTTATATTCTGTTTTATTTTTTCTTATTCTATTCTATTCCTGCAGATTATTGTTGTATAGGGAAGCAAAAAAGTGGACCACAGTAAGTGATGACATGTTTGAACCGAGGGTAAAGGATAAGGGGATGAAGTTGCCAAACCACTGAAAACAGAGAAATGAGTTCAACTAAAACATCGGGCAGTTTTATGGGTTGCAGAGAGGACAAGTGAGATTAAGAGTGAAAGGCAAAGAAACTGTGTGTATGAGGTTGTGTGTTTGTATGTGTGTGTGTGTGTGTGAATGACATAAAGAAAGAAAAAGAGACAGACACAAAATCCCACAGAGAGAGGGAGGGACAGAGATTTTCTGGAGAAGAACAACAACCACTGCACAGCAATCCTCCACCCTCCCACACTAAGCTCTCCGTCACATCTACTGCAAAGTCTTTCTGGAATTACTCCTCAAACTTTTAGGTTGCAATCAGAAGTGACATACAAGAATTTACTGTATGTTAAATGACGAGCAAAAGGTCAATTTTATTAACAAGGGTGTGTTGGTATAAATTCCCTTTAACACAGCTAACTGCTGTTCCCTTATCCAACTTCTTAAAGAAACAGAAGGCAGCTGTTCAAACTGGCCCCCATATAGTATGAAAATGTATGACATACTTGATGGCCTGGCATCGGATCAGGATGCGGTCACCAGTGTGTTCTTTGGGACAGTCAGGGATGGGCCGGATCTCCACAGCATCTTCCTGGAAAACAATAGCAGAGAAAGTTGTTTAACTGAGCAAAAAGAGCAGAGGTAATTGTGGTATTTGAAGGATTTATGATATTTGACTTGATTTGAAGGTATTTATAAAATGTTAACCTACAGAAAGGAAAGGATTTATTTCAAGACTTAAAGTACAGGGGAAATCCATTTACCACTGGCAAGAAAGCTGTAGAAGAGTGATGTTTTATTTCTTTGCCCTCTTAAAAGTTTTATAGTATGTTGTATCTGAATTCTAATGTGTATGTACTATCCATATTTTAGTCTGTATTCCTCCTTAAAAACAAAAAACTGGACACAGAGTGAGTGATTAAACATTAACCCTAACTCTTTCCCATTTGAATGCACAAATTAATATATTACAGTGAGTGTGATCACCATCTCTCTTTGTATCTCACCTCATCGGCTGGTGGGTACAGAGCAAACAGCTCTGGGTGTCTGTTGCCTTGCCGTGCTTCCTGGTTGAAGCGGTCCAGCTCTTCATGGCTGCTGAAGGCCAGCAGCCCCTCCACTCTCTGGTCCGGGGTCAAACACCGCAAGTTAAAGTCGGAGGAGGTCAGTGTGCGGCCAGAGTCATCACTCAGCCCTGCTAGTGTTGGCGACTTGACCTAAGGCAAAGACAAAAAGAGGAGGGTAAGGGTGGTTACGGGATTTTAAGGGTGGGGGAGGACAGAGAGGAGAGGTTGGGGGCAATGAAATGTGAGAGCATAAAAGATGAAGCAGTAGGAAAAAAACAAAGGATGAGCAAAATAAAAGGGTATTAAGGCAGAATATCCAGAGGGATGTTATTAAGAGAGACATCAAAGAAAATGGGTAAGGGGTAATGAATATTATATTAATGGAGATTTGGTCCAAGCCGGTTCTTCCTCCATTAAAGTATAACTATTTGAATGAGGTTTGACTAAGTGGAAAAACAGACATCCACAAATACCAAGAGATTCGTGACTTTCTTCCCCAGTTCTCCCACATGTCTTTACATCTCTTTCTACTATTATTTGATCAAATTTCACTAACTGCTGGAAATAAATCATACATTTTAATCAACAGTATATTAATGAACAGCGTTTTACGATCTGACAATAACAAACTGTAAATTAAAAATGCAGTCTACATGGTTATGTTGTCTGCAGACACAATAAACAGCTAACGGCCATTCAGACGGTCTAGACAGCTTCTGTTTTGGCCTGGAGACAATGACAGTCTGTCTTCCTCTGATCAAGGCTTACTCAATGCAGAAAACACACAACACAGGCTCATGTTAATGTTCACTGTATGCTACATAAAGTAATACAAGTCTTTATTTAACAATATTCAGCACAGGCTTTCTTCTTTGTTATAAACATGTAGTTTTTTTTGCTGTGCTTTATAGAAATGTCCATAAAAAGAGTCACCAGAATGCAGGAAATAAAGCACTGAATTCTGGAAATACAATATGTTGGTGTGAGTTACTCATCCCTACTAATATATCAATGCATTGCACATTAGCTGACCGAGTTCTGTAATCAGAGCTCTCCCAGTAGACTGAAAGCTTCCCAAAAAAACTGACAGCAGCAGAGAGGGCAGAGTCGACCTGCTGACCCAGGAGACACAATAGTCCTATAAAAAAACTCGCCAAATGCTGCACATTTTTGACAACCAGTGCATTGACAGCAATAACACTGGCCTGTTGTACTAAAAATGAGCACCGGTCAGAGGCACGAGCTAAACGCCTTTAAATTACCTCACTTAATTTAACGATGTGATTAGTAAATGTGCTCACATGTGGCCCCTTTACATGCCCTGAAGTGAGATCTAAGTGGAGAATTAAGCACCAGAAATGCACAAAAGATGTCCTCTGTTGTACATCATTAAAAAATTTATGTCTCCCTCAGGCTTCACCTAGCTCCACCTTGTTTTCTACTGTTTTGGTTGGAATTAGGGATTCGTACATTCAGCTTATGTCCAAGTATGGAAATCTCTATCACCAACCTCTATCACCTTATATAATAAATCCAAATTCTCACATTTACATAAGCACATCTCAGCTCTAATATTCTCCATCCTTTAGGAACTCAAGGAAAATGAAGAAAAGACAATGAAAGTTTTTTTTTAAATCTTTACACTACCTTGCGCTTGTGGCTTAACTTTAAGTACAATAGCACATAATCTTAAGTGGTACTCAAAATAATAGGAGCTAGGACTGTATTAAAATCCTCTGATAAGAGCATCCTCAGCCCATCAGTAGGAGGACACTCCAGCTGCCACTGGCACCATATGGAATTACTCATATTCAGCTATAGGGCAGGGCATAACCTCACTGCTCCCATGCTGCATCCTGCTTTGAACAATCCCCGTTGCCACCCCTCTCTTTTTGTCTCTTTCATTTTCCATCATCCATCAATCTCACATCCCGCCTCTCCGACCACAGGCAAGGACTGACCGAGCTTAGCCTGGTAAAGCTCTACCATGCTGAGGCTCTGAGGGACAATCACCCTGTGATCCCAGGGCTATAGCTAAACCAGATTGGACCACAGAAGGGACCCATTAAGCACTGAAGGACAATAGCGTTGTTCTTCCCTCTCTCTCTGTGTCCCTCTCTGTCTGGCATGAAGATCATGGGAAGCCCGCAGCAGTAATAAGGGTCTTTTTGGTTTGGGTGATTAACCAGAATTGGCAAGGATGAGGTGACAGGAGGGGGCTGGTGAGACTGGTGGGTAACTAGCCAGAGGCTGGGAGTGGCACTGACTGGGACTTGGATTGGCAGGGACTGCCTGATGCTTGGAGCTACGGATTTGGCCACCGTAGGACATTAGAGCAAGAGAGGGAAGTGAGAGAGGATGGGAACTTGGCTCGAAATGTTGGTGCGGTACTGACGCAGGAATCTGTGATGAAAGTAAAGGGCCAAGGCATGCAGACATAAGCTAATTATTGAAATCACTGACTTAAAAAAAATTGAAAAATTAAAAAAACACCATAAACATATTTAACAATAACATCTCTCTGACTGTACGGCTAAACACAGAGAGGTTAGGCTGTATATTATTCAGGCTTAGTTCTGTGCAAGTCAAGCTGAGGGAACTTTAAAAGAGCCACTGCCACGGGGAAAGAGTGATAGGAATAACAAAACAGTGTTGTGCTCACGATTAAAGCCCCCCCCCCCAAGTCTTCCACTCTTCTCTCACACTTCACATTCAGTATTGTGGTCTCTCTCAAGCCTTGATCAGTATGGACTACCATACTGCTCACACTTAATGGGCTTTCTCTCACAAAAGACACTTCACCGAGTGCAACATAATGGCATTCAAGGACAAATTTGGAAAGTACATTTTTTTCTTGTAGTTTTGTTTAGAAAACACAAGTTGGCAATTTGGAAAAGTGAAAATCTACTTATTTGTCTTGCCTGCTGATAGTTAGTTTAGAAGATTAGTACCATCCTCATGGGCAAAGCAAGTGTGAACACAGAACAGGAAGGTTATTAGCTTTATTTAGCATAAACACATAAAAGGCAGGGGAGAACATCTAACTAATGAGCACCTCTAAAGAATGTTAATTAATAACTTACACGCAGTACCGTGTTGTTATTATTTTCTATTTGCCTAAATGGATGAATTAAGTGTAGGGAGAGAGGGAGGTTTGACTTGCAATAAAGGTCACAGAGTTGAGAACCAAACTGTGGACATCGCAGTGATGTGGCCAGCACTTTAACCATTCGACTACCAAGATGAACAAAACTACATCTCGTCTATTAAAACTGTACACAAACAGAAAAGCAAAACGGCAATTTGTGGCTTAATAATGGGTTATGTAGTATAGCTGAGGAAGGACATTTCATCAGTCTTGCCGGGCCTTTCAGGGCACACAAGAGTGGCAAACTTACCTGACAACAACATTTCAGAAAGAAAGTCCTCGCCATTATTCACCAAAAAAAAGGTACAACACCTGACTCCCAGCATAGCTTCAAGTAGTCACAGTAGTCTACACTTCTCTTGTGTACCAACTAAACTAATAAGATATAATATGTTAATTTGTGATCTTTAAAGGAGCTGATTGGTACATTAAATAGGCAACTTTAAATAGAGCCAAGCTTCAAGTCTCTCTGCTTAGTAAATCTAATCTCACAAGAAGTCCCTGCTCATTGCGGCTTCTCTCAAGAGTCAATCTGTTTTAAAGGTCAAACTTTCTTAAAAAAGCAAACAATTTCTTTAAAGTTATATTTATAAAGCTGGTACACATCATTGAGACTAAGCTGTATCAAAACTGTAATATTTTGTTTAGGTTGTTTTAACTTCGGTAGAAACTTAACAGAAAGATATGGTCAAAAAGTCCTGTCTTTTCTGATTCAATAAAAACAAGCACATGTGGACTTGGACCTGATAAAGCAGTGCTGATACACAAAAGTACACTGACACAAAAGTACACTGACAGATATGAAGATTAACTGAGCACAGGACTGACTCAAGAAAGAAAGAACTGAAGCAAACTGGCTCTGTAGATGGTTGAGTAAAAGTTGTACATATGAAACTAAGTTAAGGTCCTTAATTTGAAAGACTGGGGTTTGTTTGAGGATGTTAGTAAGGACTTTAGGAATGAATATTAGTTGGTTAATTTATCTCAGAGGGTTGCGATGTGTGTTTGTGCTTCTTACTGGTGTCTGTGAGTTCTCTGGTTGAACGTCGGACTCAAAGGTCTGTTTCCGGAGAAGTTTGTGTAGCCCTGCTCGCTCTGAATATGCACTCCAGCCATCCCCCTGGCACCTTCACACACAGACACACACACACACCCAAAAACACACATACACACCAGTTCAAAGACCCAGACAGCGCAACACACATCAAAAGCAACATTTATGGCTACTACTGATACACCTCTGCACTTCTAATCAAACATGATAACAATAAAAACAGAGGCCTTACGCAACATTGTTACAGTGTATGTGTCTGTTTTTTGTGAGACTGAGTGGGAGAGAGAGATAGAGCAAACACTACAATGTATCACACAGGAGATCCTAGTGTATCATTTTTATCAGGCTCTCTCAGACCTCTTGTTTCCTGTTTCACAGACACATGCGTCTTTACAGACAGTTGGCATCTGTTGTGCAGTGTTACAGCTTAAATACTGGCAATGCATTATTACTGAGCTTCAGGGGGATCTTTGGTTAAACACTTCAATATGGAGCAACTTGACATAAACATGAGAAAATCCTGCACATCAGACAACATACTGTCAGGTAATATTTCAGCACTAAAATATGTAGTTTTTCATATCTAAACTCTAGAAATCGATTTAGTTTTGTTATTGTTAAGTATCCATGCTATGCTATTATACTGTATGTTAAAACACCATGTGCTATACACCCTGAGAGTCCTGAACAGTCTGACTGTTACTGTTTCTGCCAGAGACAATTTACCTTCTAGAGACCACAAGCCAGGGCTGGGTGTAACTCTTTACACAGTCTCTCACATGTGGATCCAACTCTGATCTACAAAGACGGGAACGAGCAGGATTAGAAGACACATTCTCACGCTGGCAAGCATGCAGACATTCAGGGACTGCAAACCACATTCCTCTTCTATCTTAATCTGTACTTCATGGTCAAGGTACAGGATAAGTAAATGTTCTGAATAAGCTAAGTTGTTGTAATAGTTTTATACTGACAGTATTTACAGTGTTTTGTCCATGTTTTCAGTTTTCATATTATCAGTCTTGTTTACATATCTCTTTATAATTTTTTTTCAATGATAAGTCTTTATTATCTTGTTTTTTCTTTACTCCTATGAAGAGTCTTTTATACTATTTTCATCTTTCTGTCAAGAAGCTGCTAGATCAAAAGTTGCTAGATTCACAGTATAGAGATTCATTTTGCCACATGGACTTCATGAAAGTAAGATGCTTTTGTGCTCAATTTTGCTTGAAGCAAAAGCAATCTTTAAAAAACTGACTAGATTGAGTATTTACCAGCTGAATGCATGTAGACAGCTGTTCAGGGTTGGCAATGGGGGTAAAACATCTGTAATTGATCATCACTGATTTATATATATATATATATATATATATATTTTTTTTTTTACTGATCTCAGGATTTCAGAGTGTGCAGACTCTTCTGTGGTCAATGTCAGACATGCTGTGACCTACCCATCTTCAGGGACAGAGTGTCTAACAGTGCGACACTCCTTGTCCACCTGCTCCACGTTCAGGTCATCATCTGGGAAGTCTCCAAGTTCCTGCATCAGGGCTGAGTCTCCACTTCTCAACTGTGACAACAGGAATTCCTCCAGGTCCAAGGGCTCGACTGCTTCATACGACTGGGGCTGCAAAATGAGGGAGGATGGAGGAAGGGAAGAATTAAGACACACAGCACCAAATATTATGATATGAGTAATATATAGGGAGTAATACTTGCTTACGTACAGGTGTGGGATTTTAACAGAGATAAGTGGATGATCAAAAGAGCCTCTGAAGGTGAATTTATATAAAAGTATCAGTGTAAATCACACCAAGAGACACTGTAACATCACTGTTCGATAAGATTTAGGGTAAAAAGGGTGAGGGTGACAAAAAGGAACATAAAAGATATAACAAGCGAACAACAGTACACACTAATCTTGAAGTAAAAATCCTTAAGATGATGAATAAGTCTGCACAGTGCAAAGAGGAAGTATTAAGGAATTAAGAAAACTGGGAAGGTAGGTGGGACCAAACATGTTGAATCATGACTATTTTTTTAACACCTCATACCTGACAAGGCACAAAAGATTGGAGCACAAACATAAATAGAAACTAGAACAAACTGGCCTGTATCAGACAGCCAAGCTTTTTTTTCTGCTAACTTATTTTTAGACAAAAACTCTATTAGCCTGTGCTCCAGAGCTACAGCAGATCAAAGGGGAAGCTGTAATCACTTTTATATACAGTGCAAATGGCCCGAAATTTTCATTTGGGTCTTTGAATTAGTACATATTGTTCAAATCATCAGCGCACACAATGCAAAAAAAAATCTACATGCACTTAAAGGGAATGAATAGACATGGCTTTAATCATTAGAAAGAGCTCAGAGGGGAAAAAAACACAACTGATGAGATTACACACTTCCTTTTGTGTTGCCCAGCTGGCTGCGGTTGCAAAAGGGGAACCTGCATGGCGCAGGTGTCTCTGTAGAAAGTGGCAGTAAACTAGGCAGACCTCCAATCTGATTACAGTCTACGGTCTGTGGCTGTGTAGGTAAAAGCTCCAAATAAACTTACACCACTGAAAGACTCTCACACTAAATGATTTCCAAAACAATCGTTTATATAAAACACTGTCTCTCGACATACACAATGCATGGTGTCAAGTGAGAAAATCCACATTAACAAGAATATTTAAGCTTTTTAATCCTGCACAATGTCCCCCACAGGAAGCATTTGCATGACAAACAGGTAGTGTGTGTTAAACTGGATATAAGAGAAAGTATATGTACAGGAAAAAGAGAGAGAATAAGGAAAAATGTAGAGCCAAACCAGCCAATGGCAGGCATACTAACACATGACATGCATGCACAGAAATGATAGAGATAACTGCAGCAGCAAGGTGAGCCACTGCTGTACTCAACTTTTAAAAGCAGAGCAAATTCCATTTGCCCTCAGACATGTTTTTGCACATCAATCCACCCAGAGGGATGTTTTTTTTTTCAATGTTCAGCATGCAGGAGCAAATTGTACCACGTGGGTTAATAGTTTGCATGCAACACAAGAAGCAAAGAATACACACACAGTCAGACGGAACAACTGTATCATTATTTTTCAGATGACACGCCTACAGTACAGAGCCACTCCTCCTTTCCATTGACAAAGCACGAACCTCAACGGAGCCTCTACAATGGCAGCCTTCTCCATATGTGCATTTCTCTGGCTCTCTGCCTCAAAATTCAAACAATCATTGCAGCATGGCCTCTTTTCACTCGTTCAGTGCGGAGGCTAACGAAAACAAATGAATGCAAATCTATGCATGCCTCTGATCAGTGCCGGCTGCTCCGTGAGGAGCCAGCAAGAAACTTCCTCTTGGTGCCAAATCAGCTAGACTTACTATCAGCTAACTCACTGGTGATTATAACTTATTGCACCTATTAATGGAGGTTGTTTATGCCTGTAGGCAGCATTTTATCTACAATCAACAAAGTTCTATGCAGACATAAAACTGTAAGCAAAAAAAGCAACCTTTTTTATATTGAATATATATTTGTAATGCCAATAACTGTTTTATTAATCATTTTTAGAAACTAAATTAAGTACCATTCATTCATTTAGAAAATGATATGCATCCACAAAAATCATTTTTCTTACTGTGCATCCATAAAAATGAACTGCGACAGAAAACATGCACGATTAAAGTCCTAAAAAACAGTGCTATCACAAAATGCAGCAACATCTGACTTAATCCATAAAATTTAAGCAGTCAAGTTTAGTGACTATCTCACTGTAACTTCTAATTAAGAGAAAGATGCGATCATATGTGTTCTGCAGACTTACCCGGCTGAAAGCTGGAAAGTGAACCATAAGAAGGAAGTGTACAAAATGGCGCTTTCCGGATATGAGAACCTGCAGCGTGCACCTACTGACGCTGAGCGATTTATGTTGAAATAAGCCAAAACGCAAATACAAATTGACTACCACATCACTAAAGGGTTAAGAACTTAAAAAAAAAATCAGTATTTCCAAAAGTGAAAGGGGTGTTTATAGCCAGTCAAAATGAAGGCTGAAGTTGAGCCTGAGTGTTTGAACCAACAAAATGTTTTGACAGCAGGTTTGAGCATTTAGACAAAGTGTTGTGGCGTTTAGAGTCGAAGGGGAGAAACCGCAAGACTTTAAAGGAAGTGACATCGCAAGGCGTCCCTCTATCAACTGGTGTTTCAACAGACAGGAACAGAAATCTACTTACACACACACACACACACATACACACACAAACACATATATACACATGCTTGCTGCTTAAAACACACACAAGCCCAGCACACATGCACAAAAACACATGCCGTTTTTACTCTTAATCTCTCAATTTGTAAATTAAGCCTACAACAAACAGCACTGATCAGTTGGCATTCTTCCTATTTACGCACTAAAAATAGCTGCAGAATAAGAGAGGGTGAGTTATGATGATCAACAAAGTGATCCACGTCACAAGTGCAGCAACAAACATCCCTCCTCTCAACAAACATCTCTCCCTCATCCCTGTGCTAGACGCGACTGCTGAATAATGGGAAACTATCATCCCGGAGATTATAGCATTAAAACCCCTCTCCCGCATCCCAAATCCGGCCATATTAAAGATTTGCCCGTGTAAGCTGCAAGGTAAGCAGGCCCCATCCAGCGCCTGTCGGTAGCCAAGGCACTGACCCATTTCCCAAGCAGGTTAGAGATCAACCATATTGCATTGTACAAGCTTGGGAGGGGATGGCTGGTCCAAACACTCCTCCTCAAACCCTGTCAGCTGACAAGCTCAAGGATCATCACTGGGAAAGTATCAAAGGGCTTCAGCTCAGTTAGTCATGCACACAGATATGTCAGGAGACTTAGCGCCTAAGAGCTTTAGAACACTTTAAATGAGAGCGATGTAGGGCGCCAGAGAGTGAAGAAATGTGAGGGGAGAGACAGAAATAGAAAAAAGTAGGAAGAATGATATACGAATCTGGGAAGCAAAGAAAAAGGTTCAGAGGGTACCGCAGAGAGACTAAGAGCGTAGTGGGAACAAATCCCTGCAAAGGATTACTGAGCATCATTCTGTCTGCCTGCTTGAGAGTGCAGAAATCACTCTAAGTGTCTGCTCGGCTTCAACCGAAGAGGCAAGAAAACAACCTGCTATAACGGCATTCAGTCCTCTGCAGAAACTGATAAATCAAAGGACAAGCCTTGTCAGCCTGTTTGCTAACAAAAGTATGCTAAGCCATCACTAAGTTTTCGTCTCTTCCATTGTATAGGGAAGAAAGATTTTTACCCCCACAAAAAATCTGGTATTTTACAGAAATGCAGACGGATGATTTTGCAAAAGCAGTAACTTATGTTGCAACAGAACATCTATGATTCAAGTTATAATCTTCAGCTGGACACCACACTGAGTCAGACATTCTCAGCACTAATGACACTAAAATGGATGAAAAGAAGATATGCTTATGGCCTTTTGGTGGTGTAAGCACAAACACAGATGCTGTGTGAGAGCTGCAAAACACTTTGTTGACATTCTAGTCACTGTTTAAAATTTCTCCTCAGCTAGCATTACATCACTAGCACTAAGTGAAGTAATGTAACACAAACAGCATTCATTTTCAGTGTGCTTATCTTCTTGAACCCACTTAACATGTTTACCAGTTAGATAAGTACATACAAAGGGATTTGTCATTTGCAATTTTTTTTAGTTAAAAATTCCTCATACTTCTTACATTCCTTTTGGAAACATGCCTGCTGCAAGTAGCACAACTATATGTTGCTAAAAAAACTTAATGTAACTGTGAATCAGTCAGACACAAATATCCTGGGTAATATCACCTACATCTGCTGGATGAAAATTTAAGGCATCTTTTTAAAGAGGGCAACTCACCACAGTGATGTACCCTGTGGCTGAAGCATTGGAGTTGGTTCGGCTGTGCTGAAAGCCATGGTTCCCACTGAAGTGTCGTCTGATCTCTGCAGAGGAGTGCCTGCAACAGAACATAGAAACACATACAAATTCATAAGGTTTTGTGTTCAACAGGCACTGCACCAGCACATTATTACTATTTGAAGGTTAATGTTTACATATAAACAGGAAGAGAAAACATCTCCCAGCCTCATGTCAAAGTATAACTTTTGTTCGATTCCACCAACATGCACACAGTGTATCTTAATGAGAAATGCAACAGCAATTCCACCTTTGTTCCTACTCGCATTAGTTTGAATTGGTCAGCCATGGTGATTCCATTCAAACCATTGTTCGCTCTTTACAGAAGCACATCTCTGCTGGCTGTGTAAAGGCTTTGTCGTGCTGGCAGCCATACAAGCAGTGGAATAAATATGGTGTCCTAATTTAAGGGTCAGACTTAGCAGGAAATCAACATGACATAGGAACAGAGTAGCATTTAAATATATTGGGTCTGTAGATGGGTATTGTGTGTTTCCATCTCTGTGTGTTTGCCTGTAGCCCTCTCCAAAAAGAAGGGAGTACAGGGAGTGACAACAACAAAGCCAGTGTCCCAATTCGTTGCCCACATTTCATCTCTATGCAGCTCTCAGCTAATGCGCTCTCTACTTCTTTGTAATTAATCTACCATATCGTTTGAGCCCTACCAACTCCACACAATAACTGCTTTATTCTCTGTATTCCAGTGATGATGGGCCCCTTTTGTGTAAAACATGCATGTTTGTAATTTTTTTGTGTGTTGTTATTGCTCATATCCGTATGTATTTTTGCATTTGTGAGTGTCAGAAGCAGTTTATTGCAACATTGCCATACAGACAAAAGTTGGAGGGCAAAGACCTCAGTAAATGGGTCACATTCCCGACTGCTTTCCCTGTGGTCAATCTTATGGGTTCATTAAGTCCTCACGGCCTTTGTTACGACAGCCCTATTACTAATTACCACCACAAACCCATAAACACCAGTGCAATGGAGGAATGCCGGCACATCAAAACCACTGAGGCTGCAGAGTCATGGGGCATGTAAAATCCATGAGGCAGCTTCATGCAAACAGCTTAAAACTAATAAATATTATAAATATACTGCAGTAACACTGAATCATCAAACCAGTTTGCTTTTCAAGAATAAAAGCTGTTCAATATTTAATGTTGACACGTGCATTTTTAAATGATGGTATACAGTTCAATTAAAACCGCCCAATTAAAGAATACAACTCTCTCTTTTTGACTGTGAGATGTTAATAACACATTTCTCCTGTCAATCGCATAACATGCTGAGTCAATACAACGACTGACTGCAAGAGGAGAAGGTTAGCCATGGGTGGGAGAACAGCATACAAATTTACACAAAGGGTAAAGTCCAGCAATGCAGCACAATTTCTAACACATGGACAACAGAAAACAACCACAAAAAAATCAACAACAGTGCAACAATGGACATTACAGAAACACAAGGCTGCAAAAAAATATCAATAGAGGCCTATTACAAAACACATGCACAGGTACAGGTATGTTTGACCATATTATTAACTTTTACTCTTATCAAGAGCAAAACAATCTGTTATGCAATTTTGACTTGGGGAAAAGAAACGAAACCTACACAGTCAACAACATATTTGACCCAGAAAGTAGATTAGAACTGGGTGGTGCACCTTGCACAACACCACACAAATATTGGTTGTTGAAGGATCTTGCATATCCCCCTTATCTTACACCTGCACATTAAGAACAAATTCTTTTCACACAGACGCCCACTTTTTACAATACTCAGGTCTTACAGGAATGTGCTGAGTAACTCCTTTTAATGCAATGAAGCAAATCACATAAGCCCATGGAGCTTAAAGGTGCTGCAGGTAAGAGACTGAAGCTTCAAAGAGCTTCAAGTCAACATAAGGAGTGACACACCTCTTACCTCCACCTCATCAGGAATCTGGACAGAAGGCAGGGAATGGCTTCTGCCTCAGACAGTTAACTGGTCACACTGGCTTTAGAGTAGTATGATTCACTTTAAATGTGAAAGGCAGAGCGGTGAGACTATTGCTCAGGTTTCTGTGATTCTTATGTTGTGTACAGCTACTTTAATTAC
>JAQNCA010000027.1:12821928-12837413 GCA_029783725.1 Acanthurus tractus
CACACACACACACACACAGAGCACATAACACAGATGTTCGACAGTCAGTCAATGAACTGCAACATCTATTTCATGAAAGAAGTAACCAAACTGTTATAATAACCACTGATTATCCTACAGTTTTAATGTCCCAAAAACAATAAATAATAAATAAATGGCATTAAAAGTAACACCATGGTTCACAGATGTAATTTATTGCAATAATTAGGTAGCTTTTATATAAGGTAACAACACCACTGCAGTCATAAAACACAACGTTGAGACTGGCAAACTGCTGTTAAGAGCTGTTATTAACAGCTTAGTATACAGGTCTAAAGTAACCACACACACACACACACACAGGTTTTTAATCTTAGCATCATATCATCAACATGTACCGCATACACATGATCGATAATAAAGGCTTTTGAAAGAAGTCATGCAGCTGTGGTGTAGTTTGTTAGCATTTTAGTTCTGAGGATTACATTTTTGATATAGACATTATAAAAGTGGTGCTTATTTGTGAAGAGTTTCTTGCTGAACAAAACTTTTAAGCTAAACAAAGGTTATTTTCTGCAATGATTCACAGCGCAGTGGAAAAAGTCTTATTGGCTTTAGGTCAAGGGAACCAGAGAAATGCCAACTTCTATGTTGGCCAAAAAAAACCACTGTATATAACTATTTTTACTTAAAACTGTTTTTTTTTTATAGTCTGTTCTGTCTTTATATATTCCTTCAAATGGCTTAGAATTCCTGGCACAATAGTTATGGCTCAAGCAAACAATAAAGCCCCTTTTTCTCTTCTCTGTAAGTAAAAAATGCTTGAACCTCTGCAGATTCTTTTGTCAAGCAAACATCAGATGTTAAATAATTGGTAACTCTTAGGACCGAACTTGTGTTGCTGTGTCAAGAGAATTCAAAGAGCCGATTTCCATCAGCGGCAGCCAAAAAGAAGCCTTGGCTGACCGTTCTTCTCTCAGCTTTGAATCAAGAAATCAATATGAGACCATCACAGGTCGGGCGACGTGGCAACTGGGGTGTGTCTCTAAGTGACAGGTGTCAGGAGGTAGCGGCACAGGCAGACACACACCACTTGGCTTTGTGGACAGAACCAACGGAGCACGCTCAGACTGGAGCTGTCCTCACTCCTCTGCCGTGTCATTGGCTGAGACAGGCTTTTTATCGACTAGGACAGGTCTGTCATTGGCCCTGGCAGCGCTGTCAATCATAAAGGCTCCCGCGGGGATTCCCCCTCCTCCTCTCAGAGAAGAGGTTGGATGAGTTATGTGAAACATGCCACTCAAAAACAGTGTTTTCATTACGCACCCATCAAATATTTACAATGCTTTCTTATCCTCGCTTGGCAGTTTGACAAAAGCACATTATGTGAACAAGCTGTGGCTGGCATGGTAACATAGGGTTTGTAATAACCGCATCCACAGGAAAATAGAAACAAGCCAAATGTACCAGCAGGAAATCAACAATTGAAAGCTTCTGATATTGGTTTTCTTTACTTCACAGAGCTCAGCCAGAGAAATGTGTGCAGGGCTTCAGAAAAATAGTGCAATGCTGACTTAAAACACAAAAACTTAAGATGTGGACGTCAGTGATTGATTTGATTAAATAAATTCCAAAATAATCAATTTATCGACAGATAATATACAGCAGTTTTGACAATCTGTTGATTTAATTTTGCTGAATGAGTGATAAACAATACAAATTTGTTACTAATCATTGATTAAGAAAAAGTCAAATTTGAATTCTATTTCCTGCATGAAATTTTGCAAACTTCTAAATTTGTATGTGCAGTGTTGACAGTCTAATAGAGCAATTGATATTCTCTGGCAGGAGCTGTGGCCTCCATGTTCTGGGTGGACGCAGAGCTCGGCAGTGACATCTACTTGGATGGTGAGATATTAGTAATGAAGCACCTTTTTATCCATCGTAGTGAAACTGCTGAATTCTTTCATTATGTTTGTTTGATTTGTCAAATGTAACTTCTCAGGCGTCACTCGTCTAACTGGTAATATGTAAGGAGACAACACACTGTCATGCTGCCATTTTCGAACATTACACTGATAAATAGAAGTCTCCTATTTGAGGTCACATTTTTATACTTTAAAATATTTAAATGTTAATAGTAAAAGATGGATAAACACGAGAATCCCCAACAACCCTAACCCTGAAAGGTCTCATGTTTTTAGTAGTTTTAGTTGAGTTCTCTAGTTAAGTCTTTTTCCTAAACCTGCAAGAAGGCTGCTTTTGTCACAGGATTTCTGCATTTAATCGTAAAATTTGAGAAGAAAGTTTTGAGTTTGTGACTTTTGTAAATTTGTGGCTTCAAGAGCCAAATGTTGCCTGTTTTCTCGTTTGTGTATCTGTTGTACTGCAGTGTCTATGTGTGTGTGTGTGTGTGTGTATGTGTGTGTGTGCATGCATGATTGGTGTTTTCGTCCTCACACTAAATACTCAGCTGTCCGCCTTGTTGTGACAGGCCAGCGGACCAAAAGTGTACTTCAGATAACTGAGAGAAAGTGTTTTAGACAAACGGACAAAAAGCAGCTGCAAGTCAGAGAGGAATGTGCTCAAGTCGCGGCATTTAGTCTGAGTCACTAATCAGTGTTAATCTGTTCATCCTGCAGGCATTGTCACTGTCATCGACGCCAAGTACGGACTGCAGGTCTGTTCTGGAAAATATTCAGAAGGCTTCTTATTTTTGTGTAATCTCATGTTTATCAGAAACACAACAAGAGGATAAAATACATGAAAATTGTTAAAATAACTGAAAGGAAAAACAGCAAATTCTCAAAATTGTGAAGCTGGAACCATCAACCAAAGAAATTACTCAACTTAAAAGCATCAGCAATGTTTCTTTTTCCTCTGAGAAAAATGTAATAAATTTTCTCTTTTGTTGAGAATTTAAATCCAAACTAAACTTGTGAGATTGTTCGTAACCCCCCCCCCTCCCTTTCCCGTGCATAACAACACACACAGAAACACACACACATCCTGCCCTCCCAGTGGTATTTAAAAGGAACAGGACAAGTGACACCTTAATAATGGGCTCTAATTTAAAGGTGTCATGCTCAGTGAGGTGACACATTTCATGGCCTGGGTGCTGTTCCGTCTCCTCATTGGACAAAAGTAAGATGAAGGAAATAATGACAGAAAAAGGAAGAGGATAACTGATAGTGAAAGGGTAATTGATATCAGAGATGTGACCATTGTAATAGGACTGTCACAACTTCTCACTTGCCTCTCTCTTCATCTGTCCTGGAAGATATCCGTCAATCTGAGGGCCTCGAGTGAGCTTGAGCTCTCTGCCCTCACATGCTCTGTAAGGCCTTTGTCTCTTGGTACAGAGGCTGCTGGGGAAAAGAGTAGCCGATCTATTTGGCTTTTTTAATACATTTTTGTCATTCATTCCTTCAAAAATGAAGAAGTGGTGATGCACACAGTGACAGATTAATGTCATTGGTGCACAGGGATCAGGATCCAGTTTACACCTCCTGCCCTGTCTGACATCCCATAATAAACTGTTTTGGAAAAGACCGCGTACCTGATTCAGAAAATTAAGAACGATCTCCAGTGGTTTTCATGTGTTTCACGTGTTTAGGAAGATATTTAGTCCACAAAGATGGAATAACAAGCATTTCTTTTACCAATTTATTTGTAGCATTTTGTATTAAATGTCGCAAACATCCGCTAATATTTGAATTTTTGTGCTTTAAATTGGCCCTTTTAAACCTGTTGTTCGTTTTTACTCTCTGCTCTCGTGTAAGTGACTTTCTCTGCTTTCTGTAGCAACTAACAGAGGAAAAAGCAGAAGGACTCGTCAATGAAGCAGCAAGGTGTGTTTGCTATTCTTGTTTCTGATGGTTCAAAAATATCTATTTGCTTTTCTACACAGAGACACCTCACTGTCTCTGCTACACTTTTTTTGGTTTATAGATCAAACAAGCTTTGGACAGAAATGGGTTGTTTGTTCCTCCTTGTTTCCAGTCTTTGTGCTAAGCTAAGCTAACCTGCTGCTGATGTTTGCTTTATTCCATGACATTACGTGCTGGGTCATCTACTAGAAAGCAAATTAGTGTGTTTCCCAAAATGCTGAACTGTTCCTTGAAGTCTTAGGCCCAGTCCACACAGGCATTGTTTCAGACGCAGCTTTTTCTGTGAGTTTTGGCCTTTTGTCCTCGCCCTGTAGCAGTTTTAGGTCACTGACAACAGTCTTGAAAGAACTCACTCTAAGGTGGAGATTTTCACAAACTCACTTTGCAGCGTGATTAATCAATGATATAATCCAACACATCCACGACACAGACCCCATCACCAACAACATCACCTATTACTGGTAGGCTTGCTACTGGTAATATTTTTTTTATTTTTAGGGTTGTATCAGAGCCTGTTGGTTTGGCATGCTCAAAACAGTGCTTCACTTGTGGAATTAGATTTTTTTTTATTATTATTTTTAACTGAAATGATTTATATATGTATTTATTTTTTATCTTTGGAACTAAGAGGGAAAACATGGTTTTAAAAAATACCCTCAAACATGTGGACAAGGCTGAGTAAACCCTTCTGTATCCACCGCAGCCAGTCTTATAACAATCTCGCCACCCTGTCTGTCCTCCTTGGCGTCTCTCTGTTAGTCTCTTCCAGCAGCTGTGTGGTTGTTGTTGTTGAACAAATAGACTGATGAAGAAAGACCAGTTGCATGACAGTTTGCATTCTTGGTCTTTGTTTGTGTTTTCACCTCCAAACTAAACAGTGCTCAGCTCCCATTTGAGTTTGGCATGCGTTGCCCGTTGCCACCCATGAAAACTCACACGCACATTAACAGAGTTTGTGAATGAGAGTTTTCTGATAAACACTTGTGACAAATATAAGCATGACAGAGATTCTCTGATGTAGCTGGTTTAGTGTTTTTTTTCATATGATCTTGGTACAATTCACTGTCCCTGTTGTTGGTTTTTGTGTAAGTTGTGTCACTTGCCTGATAAACACAGTGTTGTGTTTTATGTCCTTTTAGGCAAATTGCTGTTGCTGATCTTATCATCATCAACAAGACTGACCTTGTGAATGAATCAGAGCTCACTCAAACCAGAGACACCGTAAGGTCAGAACCACGTATTTTTTACTGTTTATCATTGTTTTTTTGATTTTCCGTTTTCTGTTTAATTTATGTTTTTTTTAATTGATCATCTTATGTAAATTCAAGACAGCATTCTGCGTCTTTTAGTTGATTTAAAAGAACAAAACCGTGGCATGATCAGAAGGTTAGTACAAACTATGTCTAATTTTTCCAGAATGAAGTATGAGCATTAACCATTTTTCTCTAATTTCAGGTCCATTAATGGTCTTGTGAAGATTTTGGAAACCCAGAAATCGAGGTACGTTATTTTTTGTACCAGGTGTCCTGCTTTGTCTGGTTTCACAGATGAACTCCACATGCTGCTCCTGCTCAGATCTTTGTATCAAAGATGAAGCTGTTCAGGCGTGACATTGTTGAAGATGAAACCCCCAACACACACACACACACACACACACACACAACATGCACACAGACACACTACATGCACACAAACACAAAGTGCTGCACCCTGAGTAAATACCAAACCTTCAATGGTGTCCAGTTACCCACAAGTCTTTGCTCTTTGACCCTGGGCCTTCAGGCTGACATGGTTGCAAATGTGTGAATGTGCACAAGTGCAAATAGGTGTGTATGTGCACCCTAACTGTGAGCATGTTATTGGACCCAGGTAGCATCTGGCTAATTCAAGCAGTGTGTATCAGAGGTTTGGGTTCGTTCTGGATCTCTTTGGCTCCCTGCAGAGTTCAGACAAGGGTGAACAGATGAAAGGCGCTGTGCAGTGAGGGGTTAATCTGAAAAAACAGCCCCAGTTCACTTGGTTACTCTGAATGTTAGTCTTAGTCAACTTGTGGCTAAAGCCAACTTTTCTTGCTTGTTTTTCACCCACTGTGGTGTACTTTGATTATAAATAAAAGTTTTTTTTAAAAAGTAAAATAACCTGTAATCATCTTCCACAGGGTGGATCTTTCTGAAGTGCTGGATCTGCATTCCTTTGACAGTAATGACGGAGCAAAGTGAGTTGTTTTGTTCCTTTTAGGTTTCACACACACAGAATGTATTCATTTAAAAAAATACTGTTCTTTAAAAAACAAATACTCTTTATTTATGTCCAGCTGACTATCAATACCAGTATTAAATAAACTTGTCTGTGCATCCTGACTGACATGTTATGCACTTTAATGGCAAGACTGTTTCCATTATTACACATTCTGACATATTTCTTTAAAAAGGGCAAGACTTTATTTTCTATAGTTGTCTAAATCGTCTCTGTGAAAAAAAAGTCATTGAGGAGGCAAAATTAAAAAAATATTTTGTTTATTTATTTTTATTATGTTTTATTTCTTCGGGTGTAACTGTACTGACACAGGCTGCAAAAGCAGCTCCAAAAAAGAAAAATTAGTGTTGACAAAATGACAAAATATTAAGATGTTACGCTACTTACTCCATCATGACGGCGTGTAAAGAGGTCAAGTTGATATAGGAAACAGTTAAATACTCATGATATGAAATGTTTAAAATAAATACAAAGTTTAGTTAAGTTAGTCAAGCAAAACATTAACGGTGTTAGTGCCCTCTGGTGGGAAAATTATGTAGTGGTGATGTTGTATTGAAGACACCCTCAACATACTGTATCCATATCTGGCATTTCTCTGCTGATGTTTCTTGGGATCTTTAGGTTGACATGGCAAAAGCAACATGGCCGTCCCTCTGTATTGTATCCATATTTACAGTGAAAGATCAAGAAGTTAGTTTGACTGCATCAGTGGCTGTTGTTGCTAGTCCGTCTGAACAGTGTGCCCAGTTTTCTTTGATACTGTTGCTCACCATGTTTCTCTCTAATTAACAGACTCTTTTATTGAGCGTCCCCCTGTTACTCAGCAGGGTGGTCATCATATTGTATCCCCTGTAGAATGTCATTCCCATGAATAGAGTCAGTGTTCATCCTTTCCTGTGAATGAAGCGGGCCGCGGCGTTAAAGCTCTCTTACATGCCCTCAGTCAGTGTCTCAGACCAGCTGCAGAGGATTAGAGCTGTGTGTGTCCACTGACTCCCGAGGAGCCCCCCCACTCCCAAACAGATAGCTTCTTCCCCCTTTCCTTTGAGAGTGCAGGCCCCTCCTCTTGCCGTCCCACGCTGGCTGTTTGAAGCGGCCCCCCGCCGCTCCGCCTGTGTGGTACTAACAGCACGCGGGGCTCAAGCTGCTGGACACAACATTTTAGCCTCCTTGTGAGGTCAGGCAGAAGGGGGAGGATGAGCAGGGCTGATAGGGAGAACAAGGGCTGGAGTTTGTTTGGGGGGTGCCGGTGGGTGTCTTGTAGGGTTTAATTGGCATTTCTAAAGTTTTCACAAGTCTATTCAGAGTTGTGTCATTAAGCACTGATACAGCATGTAACACTGTGAGACAAAACACAGACAAAGCACACTATAGTCCAGTTGCCTTAAGCATAACAAAGACAGAAATAAAAAAAAAAATCATCTTAAGGATATTTGTTACCTTATTTACTTTATTTATTTACTTTTTAACCAGGAAAAATTGTGATAGGCTGCAATTTAAATAAGTTCAGTAAAACAGCAAAAGATTTATAACACAACATATGCAGAAATTAAACAAGCAAAAACAGGTTAACTGAATTCTCAATAAAATCGAATATAACACAGTCAAGTGAAGCATTGGCTTGTACGGCAGCATAAATCTTTTGCTTTTTGAACCCTAAAAATAAAGCAATATCCACTTAAATAAAAAAACAACTCATAATTGGATTCATGTATCTTGCATATCTACCAGCTCCATTGAAAAAGATTTTCTACTTGATTGAGGTTTACACTCCAGAAGATGAAACATTTTTCAGCGACTCACAAGAAATAAAGACCTGAGTATCTACCAAAAAATGGCAGAAAGTTTGGATGAAAATGGTGAAACTGCTACTGTTAAAGAGCGCAACTGTTCTCTGTTAAAAAAAGCAAACACAAAAAAAGAGTCAATGCAAAGATTCTCAAAAAACTAAACAAAAAATCATTTTCTGCAGCAAAAGCTAAATTTACAGTATTTATTTCTTTTATGTCAACAATTTGAAATGAAAAGCTTAATGGAGCTCCAGAAATGATCATAA
Organism: Acanthurus tractus; assembly: GCA_029783725.1. NCBI lineage: Eukaryota > Metazoa > Chordata > Actinopteri > Acanthuriformes > Acanthuridae > Acanthurus > Acanthurus tractus. The sequence continues at coordinate 12,830,110 of JAQNCA010000027.1, forward strand.
AATAAAGTTAAATCCTAAGATGTGCCTCCAACAGTCTGTCATAACACAGTGTGAAAGATAGCCATGCATTACAGCTGAAACTATAAATCTGATTTGGATAAAATATTTTTACTTAAAAAAATTGGTTTGACTCTATAAGGTCAAATTGTAAGTCTGTTATAATGTATAAAACTATTTGACTCTTGATTTCTCTCCTTTTGAAAGTCTATCAAAGAAGCTCCAACTTGTAAAATCCACAAGGCCTCATCTCGACAAGGTATTGTTTGAATGCTCTTTCGTAACTTTATTCTTTTATGTGTCGAGTGCTGATACCGACCTTGTATTCTTCTCTTATTGATTTCCTTGTTTTGTTTGCTAATTTATTCCAACACATCACGTCCTGCAAGATACAGGGGTGCGTTCTCCTCAGGCTAACATTGGGCCTTGCATTCCCCCAGGCTGTGACACTGTAGTGAAAACTCCCTCCCAGCTTTGGTTTTAGTGTTGAGATCAACTTCAGGCTTTTGATGTTTTTTTTGTTACACTACTGGTAGACTCAGTCTCGGTCATACGCAGAAGCATAAACACTCAAAAGACTTAAGTAGACTGTTGGCTAGACGACTTAGGTCTTGGCTATGTGTTATGGCTTTACAGATGTAATAAAATGTGATATACAGTCTGTGCTTCACCACATAATTAGCAACTAATTCTTCGATATGAATGGGAAACCTCTGTCGTAGCTTTTTTATGAGAAAATATTGTGTATTTCCATATTTAAACTGTACTGAAGTTCAGTTTTCCTCAGTGAAGATGCCCATTATTACAAATCTTAATTCCAGGATTAGTTCCATCACATTTTTCTTGATGTTCTCATCAAATGATCCTTTTAGCAATCAGACCTTATCTTGTTTTTTTATTTGTGCTTTATAACCATGAACTTTTATCACAGGATGAGGAGGGATGAGGGTTGTTTGTGTGGGTAAATAATGGCATTGTCGTCTGTTTTCTCCTGGTTCCCTTTCCCGCATGAAGCTCAACCGTCCCTCAGACCCTCCCCCCTTCCTCCCCCCTCTCCTCTTCCCCATGTTGCTCTTTTCATGTAAATGAGAATGCTGTTTTTCTGTTGTTATACCAAATGACAAGGAAGTGCGTAACCTTAACACTTCAACACAACCCCCCCCAAAATATCTACAAAGTGCCCTTTAAATGCTGTAAGGAAGTATGAACAGGAGGGAGTGTGAGTGAGAGAGAGAGAGAGAGAGAGAGAGAGAGGTGCCGTTACTGGGTTTCAGGTGCCGAGTGGAGTTGTGGTTTTTAACACAGTCGTTGACAAAGTCATCAGCCGGGGTGTAAAAAAGCACTTCTTTTGTTAAGCGTTCATAATGACTTTCCTGGTTTCAGTGAGCTAAAAAAATGTGTCAGAAAGCATTTTAAATAAATGTTATCAATAATCCGTAAGCCCTTGAAACATAAACGCTATAATGAGTCAAAGTAATGACACTTCACCAAATAGTGCACTTATGTGAAGAGCAATTTTATGGACTTGTGCTCCAAGTGTCTCCATTTTATGCCACTATCTACTTCTGATCCACTACATTCCAATTATGACCTACTCCTCAGAATATTAAGTTGTTGAAATAAATTAGTTAAAAAGCACACCACAAAGAATTCGCGTTCATATATTTCCAAGTCAATGCTCTTTATTCTTAAAACATCGAAGCCTTCCTCTAAAATTGAAGAATTGATTACATCCTTCTTATCCACTAAAGTGCAATACATTTTTTGGCATGAAGAAACCTTAGATCTATAAATCTTATATTTTCTCTCATCTTTAGAGTATTTTAACTGTGACGTTTGAAGTGGCTGGAGATCTCCCTGACGATGCCTTGAACGTCTTCATCCAGGTTCACTCCAGTTTGTTTCGCTGTTGCAATTACAAATTAGCTCCAGCACAATACAGTCCTTTGTAAAGTAAACATGCATTTTCCACTGTTCCAGGACCTGCTTTGGGAGAAGATGTTCAAAAACAAAGAAGAGCAACCCATGACTGTCATTCGGCTTAAGGTACAGTAAAGAACAATAGTCACCCCAGTGGCAGCGGTAATCTATAAATCCAGCCTTATTATCTGTATAAATCAGTTTGAAACGCCTCATTCAGTGCTGGTTAATGTGTGACTCTGGACTTGTGACGTGTGTTTTTGTGTGTTTTCAGGGCATAGTTTCATTAGCAGGTAAAGCCCACCAAGTCATGCTGCAGGGGGTCCACGAGCTGTATGACCTGAATGAGACTCCACAGCTTTGGGAGGGGAATCCACGGATCAACCGCCTGGTCTTTATAGGTGAAAACACACACACATAAACACACATCTTCCACTTATGACTCTTTCACATGATTCTTTAACTCGACTGTGAACGCTGACAGTTCACTGAGTTTGCATGCATTTGTTGAAATGGCTGTATCTGACCATCTCCTTGCCATTTATTTAGTATGTGCTAATGCTTAATGGATGTAAGACATAAACTTATATTGACATATTATTAGTTTTTAAATTCCACCAGGTTCTTGACTGTAAACCCTCTTTGGAGCTCAACAAAATGTCTCAGAAAAATGTATGGAATTTGGTGAAAAATATTTGGAAACTAGACATATTGTTCATTTAAGTCTTTGGATTCCTTCATAAATGTGAAATTTTTAACATGCAAGTACACAATAAAAAATTGACACCAGAAGAAAGTTTCCAATAATAAGTTAATAAGGTAACAATGTTTCCTTGGGTCTCAATTAGGCTTTTCTTTCAAAGGAGATTCTCTAAAAATGTGTCAACTCTTCGCAATTCTGAAATAACACTCAACCACTTTGTTTCTATTACTTCTATAGTTAGCACCCAATGTCATTGTTAATTTCAGGGCATTTCCTTGGAAAATTGATTGGAAATAACACATTCATAAACTAAAACAGGTATGGCTGCATAGCTAGCCCTGACATTGTGAGCCAGGGTTAGGGCTACACAGTCTGTATACAATGAATTTGATTGTGTATCCATTCTGTGTTAATGCTGATGATTGTCTCACCTCTGTTCTGCAGGAAGGAACCTGGACAAAGACATCCTACAGGAACAGTTCCTCTCTCGGGTGCTGCAAGGAGCAGAGAGAAATTAGTCACAAGCTCTTCTCTCTACTTCTGAAGAAAATTTAATACTGGAAAAAAAACTTATGACTGAGGCCGTCTATAAATGTGGGACTGTGTTTCAGACCTTCACTCCTTTTCTACACTGACACTGAGGGACGTCAGGGGACGGTTGAGGTCACAGCGGTGATCAATGAGTCATTGAAAATGGTTAAACTCCATCACTACCTGCTTTAAAAGCTTCAGTCTTTCAGAGAGTGTTTATGTTGCTGTAGTGCCTGAGCTTAACGCTGTGTGTTACCCTGGAAACTGATCCGGGGCAGGACCTCTGAGATGTGTGCACATGCAAAGATGATTTTAGTCAATAACATATATCTTTTTTAAAGATAACTTTGTAAAAATGGCAATTTCTGAAGGTTTGGAATGCAGGTAGTGTTTTTGATTGCAAATTCTGTATCAAGTGTGGTGCTTTGTAAATGAGGTAGCCTTGCTTTTGTTTTTGCTTTTAGCATCCTTTTTCTTAAATTATTCCAAATAAAGTTGTTTTCTGGACATCAGTGACTGCTCTTGCACAAAATCATTTTTAACCATTTCTAAAAATGGCCCTTTCTTGTTGACAAAAGCAAACGATTAATGTAACAACAGAGACGGAATGGCTTTTTGTAATGGTGGTAAATTCTCTCTGTTACACAGCAAAGTGTGAAAAATGCTTCCAAGAGCATTAACATCTTATCATCCATTGTGTTTAAGACAGAAAAGTTTCTAGCTTTTGATCCCAGTCTGCTGCTGGTAATTATAATAAAAGGTGTTTGTTTCACCAGTGTGACAACTCAAATATTGTACTGCAGGTAAAGTAATGTTTTACAACAAAAGCTTTCTTAAAATTTGACATTAAAATGGCTCAAATTGTCATGAACATTTTGTCAGTGCTATAAAAACTTGTGTTTGAGCTCCAGATCCAACATTTTTATACTGGGTGATTCTTTCAGTGACTTCAAGTTTTAACAAGTGTTTTTTTTTCATATGAATAGGAAAACTTGCTCAAACTGATAATATAATGCTTGTTTCTCTTTTGCTTTGTTTTAAGCGACTGACTTATAAAATAAAATCCTGTGGAATCTGAAAAAATACAATTACCTCAAACCACCAGCTGAATTTCACAAAGGGTTGCAGTGAAGACTTTGTTTTGATGTTTTGATTTTTTTTTTATTTCACCTGTAGCTTTAGTTTTTGCATTTGTAATATTTCACAAAATACAGCCACTCTTTTTTTTCTGTGTGCTACTTTTTTATTGGTTATAGTCATGTGAGAATCATCTCTCTCTCACACTCACTCACTCACACATTAGGGTCAGTCAGGTGACGAATAGGTGGAGTTTCCCCATCTTGGTCATTTGCAATGGAGATAGTTAAGCAGCACGGTTTTATCACATATCCGCTGTTGGAGCGAGTTCGCTTTGAGGATGATTCCGCTCATTCATCCCGGTCGTAAAGACGAGCTGAGCCCCGCAGCCCAGGGCGCACCGTGCAGCTGAGCCGTTTCCTACTCGATTCTGATGCTGATGGCCTCGTTAAGGCGACTATTACCTCCTTTCTCTGCTGGCTGCGGGAAGCCCAACCACGGCCATTTTCATGGTCACACCACCCGCGGGCATCCAGAGGTGGCAAACTAAACGAACCCGCGGGGGTTTGAAAGGGGGAAACACTTTGTTTCTTGTCATGGCATAGGCGTGGTGTTAAAATTCCCAAGAACATCTCACCTCCCACCGGGCTGCTGCACGATTAAAATATCAAGATTCAACTGAAACCTCACGTAAAGGTATTTTGGTGGCATGAGCACATTTCACACAGGTGAACGCACACATCAGGCTCAGATGTGTGTACAGAGTACATACCAAACATTTTCAGTGTGTTCACTATAAGGCTAAAGGCCCCATATTTTAACTAAAATGAAATGATAATGATTCTGATCATGTGTAGTGCCCATAGTCACCAGTCAATAAATATATAGAATAGTTGTAGGTTTGAAGCAGTAAGTTTTCCCATTTTTCACTATTATTGTTGAGGTTTTGTTTTGTTTAGTTAAATGTCTGTCGGCACTCGTTCTAGGCTTTTATTAAATATGGAGAAATGCATACAACTATCTCTATATTAACTAAAACTTTAACAAGTTATGAGGTTAGACCTATAAATTGGGCTCACTTTACATCAACAGGCCGTGCGCGCTTCTGTACACCCCAAGCCCTCCCACCTGTGTGCTTGCCTTCCCCGGCTCCCCGCAGTGAGGGGCCACTCTGATAGGTCCGGAGGGTTAATGGGACTGGCCTCCAGGACAGCAGCCTCGCAGCATATAAAGACCCCCAGCTCTCATCAACACAGCAAACAGCCGGTACACAAGGTCTGGGCAGAACAAGACAGTAGCTGCGCCTTTACGCAAGTGTCTTTTGGCTTTTACGCACGGCACATCGTTAATGTCGCTTTGGCACAGTTAAGTTTTTACGCGCTTTTCAAGAATACTGCGTTCGAGTATGACTCTCACCAGTGAATTTGAAGCATCACAACACCCTGCTCTGCCATTAGAAGAGGATGAGATTGACATAGTGGGCGAGGATGAGCCCACCCGCCGGCGTTCATATCTGAATGAATGCTCTATGGATCCCGGCTCCTCAGCAGAATCTGGCGCTGAGTTTGACTCGTCAGACTCTTCGGGAGAAAGCGAGAACAGTTTCTGCGCAGACGCGCCGCTGACCAGGAAACCGCAAAGCAGCTCGGTGAAGCCTCCTTACTCCTACATTGCCCTCATCACCATGGCCATCCTGCAGAGCCCGCTGAAAAAGCTGACGTTGAGTGGCATCTGTGATTTTATCAGCAACAAGTTTCCCTACTACAGGGACAAGTTCCCCGCATGGCAGAACTCCATCAGGCACAACCTCTCCCTCAATGACTGTTTCATCAAGATCCCGAGGGAGCCTGGAAACCCGGGCAAAGGGAACTACTGGTCCCTGGACCCTGCCTCGGAGGACATGTTTGACAACGGCAGCTTTCTTCGGCGAAGGAAGCGTTTCAAGAGAAACCACCATGAGCTTGCTAAAGAGGGGCTTGTATTTTATTCTAACTTGAACTGCTACCGGCCCTACGGGCAACCATATTGCGTACCAGGCCAGGTAAGCCCACCACCCGCTGCTCCTATCCGGTACATGCCCACCCAGAAGAGTCTTATGATGCCCCCCTCTTCCTATCATCTCCTTCCACAAACTTTGAACAACCACGGAAAGAGCAGCGGGCCTAAAGACTTCAGAGCTCAACTTTGCGCAACAGAGCCCGCTGAGCAAAGAACTGGCCCACAGGCAAAGTGCTCCTTCAGCATTGACAGCATCATGAGCAAACCCTCCACCGTCAGCCCACAGTACGCAAATCCACAGCGGTCGCAGGCTCACAGCGCTCTCGGGTATGGTCACCTCATATCGGGCCCCGCTGCCTGTTCGGTCCCGACGCTCCTGCAGACTCCCAGGACTCCATTCTGCCCACCTGCCATGCTGAGCACTGCTCCTTTAATAAATGAACATCTCAGACTGTCTTACTCTCATTGCTGAAGCCCTGGGTAATGAGAAACTTGTGTCCGTTTGTTCCATGTAAAGACACGTCGGTGTAGCTCATTTCTTAAAGAAATGTTTTAATTGCATGATATTTATGTGCGTTCACATTCGAAGATAGGCTATGTCTTATAAGAAATCAATGTAAATAAGATGAGTGGTAATATATTTGTGAAACATGCTGCAGTTGATGTTGATGTTTTTGTTATTAATTAATGTGTCGAAATAAATGCCAGAACATTATCTGTGATGTTTTTGTTTTTTCTCAAACCAGTAAAGTACATCTGATAATGATGCTTTTATATGTGAGATATATAGGATTACTTTGTTCTCTGATCCATCAGGTGTCTCAGCCTGTATAAAACACATTATACTTTCCTTTTTCTCTTAAATTTACATTAGCCAAGCTCTTCATTATTACAATTATCAATATTCTATCTTGTTATTGGAGCTGTCATCAAAAATATTAATAATAGTTTTTCACCCAACAGACAAATAGTCTGTATGATACCAGCTGTAAAATTGACACTTAAGCCCACCGATGAATTATATATATAATTAAAAAGATATTTATGTGCCCATGACTAACCCCCCAGGACTCAGTTT
>JAQNCA010000027.1:12837513-12847572 GCA_029783725.1 Acanthurus tractus
TTAAGCCCACCGATGAATTATATATATAATTAAAAAGATATTTATGTGCCCATGACTAACCCCCCAGGACTCAGTTTAATCAGAAGGTTGAAATTTTTCAATGCAAGTTTTTTACAACTCAAAATTCAGTATAGGCCTATACAGACTGAAATATCTATCAGTTATTACGTCGGTTCTATTTGTTATGAGATAAACATCATGAGCGCCCCGTTACATTTACAGTAGTTCAGTTCTTCATCCTGCCGCATGGTCGCGCTGTCCACCATATATTGGAGCAGACAGGCAAAGATAGAGCGATGAAGACTTCTTGTTTAGACCTTTCTTACTTGTGTGATGAGGACTGCAAGATATTAATTGCAATGTCACGGATTTCATTCCTTTTTGCATTTTATTTTTTTTATTTTCTACCTTAAATACATGAAGAGAAACTGCAGGAAAAGCGAAATATGGCACAAAAACGTGGTTCAAATAAGGGGATATGGAAAAACTTTGCTGTTATGGAGTGAGGTTCTCCTCATCAGCTCTCTGTTATTTCATACTTAGCCTATAAATTGTGGGCGAGCTTAAGCCCTCATGGCGGGCAGTGTGAGCAGCACAGACACAGGCAGTGTCCGGTTGCAGACTGGTCCCGACACAATTCCCCCTCTGCCATCAGTCAAAGGTCTATTTTTGGCTGGAGGCTCAGCTGATTGTGGGCCTTGAAGATTCTGGCCCTCCCTATTTTTTTTTTTCTTTTTTTTTCATGTACTCAGTTGTTCGGGCTTATTAGGAGAAGAGGGAGTTGTCCACAGCAGAGGAGAGTCCTGCTGAAAGTTAGGTTCAGTGCCGAGGGATGCAGCTCTCTTGGTTTTAAGAGAAATTGCCGAGAGGAGAACTTTTTCGCTTGGTTTCCGCTCAGCTCATCCCTGTGTGGGGCTGCTGTCACCGCTCTTCCCCTGCGGCAACTTCACTTCACAGACCGACAAGCTCCATCTTCTGACTGTTACTTCACCACAGCACCTCCACCTTTCCTCTGTGGACGGATACCACCAGAAGCAAACTTCGAAACTAACTTCAGCTTGTTTTGATCGGCGCCCTCCCCGTTGGATACCGACGAGGAGGATGGAGACGAGCCCCATCCCGGTGCTGACGGTCCAAACCGCCCCCTTCGACGACCAGCGGCCCGGTACCAACGGGCTGCGGAAGAAGACAGCGGTGTTCGAGGGGAAGAAGAACTACCTGCAGAACTACATCCAGAGCCTGTTGTCCTCCATCGACCTGCGGGACCGGCAGGGCTGCACCATGGTGGTGGGAAGCGACGGCCGCTACTTCAGCCGAACTGCCATCGAGGTGATAGTGCAGATGGCAGCTGCCAATGGGGTAAGCAGGGAGAGGGGCGGGGGCGACCCCCCAGTCTGCACTAAGGCTGTCAGGCTTGCGCTCCACTACCTTATTAATTTGGAAATACTTCTTACCACACATAAGATCAACATGTCTGTAATTTACTTATCAGTGAGGTAAATTCAAATATTTTAAGCTGTTCATTACTGCAGGTACAGCAAAAATAAACAAACCTGCCAAAATGGTTGTAAAAGTTTAATCAATCACATTTCACATGTCTTTGTTGTTATTGAGGGGTTCTCAAGGACAAGGGTCGTAAGATTAAGCTAAGGGTTAAAAAGAGTACCAGTGGAATAAGAAACGCTAAATTAAATAACAACATGATTTTTCTCACTTTTTCGTACAAGAAAGAAAACTTGGCATTTCACTTGTAAAATGTGTACAATTTCCCACGAGGCCTTCAAAACTGATAAAAATGAAAGTCTGTGATTTATAAAATCCCTCTTAAAATGAACAGCTCAACAGCACAACAAAATCTAAGCTGTGTATTAATGGGCAACAAGCGAGGAAAACATGACTGAAACAAGTAAAAACAATGTCCCTTCACTTCTTAAAAACATAGAAGGACTTTCAAATATTTTCTTGCATAATATCAAATCAGAACTTTATAATTGCATCACATACTAATTGCATTTGCTCCTCATTTATTGAGAATCACAACCCTTGTTGATATGTCACGTTAAGCTCATGCAATTACTCGCTTTACCATCTGAGACGTGAAAGTCTCAGCTCAGGTGAAAGTACTAATCTGCACCATTAATACATGCAAACTTGTTGACCATATGAAAATGTGTCTGAACTCTCTGAGTGTCAGCAGCAGATAAATGAAAATAGGAAGACAAAGTGAGAGAAACAGACAGGAGGGAAAAATCCCCAGAGCTCATTTTGAAACGCTTGCTCTGAGATCTTTGTGATTAGTTTGGGCACGTTCCAAAGGAAAATCTGAAGGGAATGCAATTTGTTTTCGAGATCAGTCCATTTTTTTTTTCTGCTGGCCAAGCCAAATGTCTCCTGATGTCGGCCTTATCAGCACTTCCATCCATCCTGCTTTATTTTCCTGCCTACGAACTATATGACCCCCCCTTCTCTTGCTGCTCCACCTCTGTCAGGCCAAACTTTATGCTTTGGGGATCCCCTGTCATATGGCACCGAACCAAAAATTGAGATAGTGGCAGCACTTGGAAAGGACCCACCCACTGAAAATATGATCCTTTATACACATGTTGCTGAATAAAGTTTACATACAGAGGGAAATAAAATATTTTCTTAGTTCATTGCACACCATGTTATCGAGGTTAAATGTAGTTTAGCTTGTGCATTTCTTATTTTACCCTTACTTTCCCTGTCTGTCCCTGTCTTTATATACACATGCAGCATGCTGGATGCTAGGAGAATACACACTGACATCAGGAGAATAAATTCCTCTCCAGTGAGGACACTTTTATTTAGAATAGCTGATGTGCAGGGGAATTATGAGATGCTGGTGGTAATACCACTTCAAGAGTAGCATAGAAAACATAAATAGTACAGCTGTGTTATTTAGGCTTCCTCGAAGGGAAGATCATTTGCTCATTAAAGCCTGCTGTAGATTAGTCACCTGTAAAATGATGAGATGCTTCAGGTCAGTGTTGCTTTCAGGTCCTGTTAGACTACTGGGTTCTTGAACTGTTTAAGGTCAAGTAAGTTTTTTTGATTTTGTGTCACAGCCAACTTAATCAACACTACGGGACTTTTTTTTTCCTGTTTCTCGATCATTCCTTCAAACAGCATGTTTCAGTAAAGCTTGATCTCATATTTACATCTTAGAAAAATCCAACAAATCCAAATTCACAAAGACATGCAGATCCTGAATCTTTCTCATATCACAAGATAAAATTCTAGCTTTTCAAAAAGCATTGTCCTGGACTCGTGCTTGGCTGACATTGCTCTTCACTAATATTTGTGCTGTGCAGATTGGTCGTCTGGTAATTGGTCACAATGGCCTCCTGTCCACCCCTGCTGTTTCCTGCATCATCAGGAAGATCAAGGCCATAGGAGGAATCATCCTCACAGCAAGTCACAACCCTGGAGGCCCTGGTGGGGACTTTGGGATCAAGTTCAATGTGGCAAATGGCGGTGAGGACTGAAAGAGACTACCTGCTTCCTTTTTTTCAGTTGCTTATTTTAGTTCAGTACGTTTTAAATCCAAGGTGGGGCTTTTTTCCTGGACAAAAATTAATGCCAGTGCTCAGTAGGTTTTCACATTTGTCTTTATTTATGTGGTAGGCCCGTCTACGGACACCGTGATGGAAAGAATTCACCAAGTTAGCAAAACGCTCGAGGAGTATGCCATCTGCCCCGACCTCCGCATTGACCTGTCCAGGCTGGGAAGACAAGAATTTGACCTGGAGAACAAGTTCAAGCCCTTCAGAGGTAGACAATGGACAGCTACAATACTCGTCTGTTTTCTAATAAATGCATGATAAAATAAAACTACCTACTAAGAGGAACTTTGGCTCCCACTGTGAAGCATCCCGTCAAGTACAAACAAACAAAAACACACACAGTATTTATCATCTCTTCTCTGTGTTTCTAGTGGAGATCGTGGACTCAGTTGAGGTGTATCTACAACTGCTGAGGAATATCTTCGACTTTAATGCCATTAAAAGTCTTCTCACAGGACCAGATCAGCTCAAGATACACATAGATGCCATGAACGGAGGTGAGATAATTCATCATCTGCCTTATGTAGCCCCAGAACAGTTGTTAATGTCATTGGAGAATAAACTGTTTATAATTTTCCTCTCTTCTACTCGCCTGTCCGCATGTCGTGTTACAGCGATGGGCCCCTACGTTCGTAGGATCCTCTGTGATGAGCTGGGAGCTCCTGCTAACTCTGCTGTCAACTGTGTCCCTCTGGAGGACTTCGGTGGCCGACCTCCGGAGCCCAACCTGACCTATGCCACCTCTCTGGTAGATGCCATGAAAGGAGGGGACTTTGGCTTTGGAGCTGCATTTGATGCTGATGGGGTAAGAGACATCTGATCTCCACTCAGTGATAATTGTTATTTCAGTTTGACGGTTGACTTTCACTTTGCAGAAATATGTTTGTGTGGAATTTGATATTAGCTGAAGAAGGAAAGTTATTGACGCCAAAGGGCTGTGTGCTTCACAATAGATTTACTTACTTTAAATTGACAGCTGACATTTGTTAATAACTAAGAATACAAAAATTAATGATACTTAGATGGTCTTAGAAACATGGAGAATCTGGCTTTCTGGAAATAACATGCTGAGTGCAGGCTGCAGGAGGTTTATAATATTTGTAGGTTTAACTTGTTTACACCTCTAGCATAGTGATACTTAAATTTTGCTCAGCTGTTCAATAAATGGTTTTATGGTATTACATTCTGTGGGATATTCAGGGTTATGATAGGTCACTGAGGAATTCATTCATTCATTCATTCATTCATTCATTCATTCATTCATTCATTCATTTAAAATCCGTTGGTTCTTTTTACCCATTAAGACTACATCCATATTACCTAGGCTTCACAGGTAGATACCACAGAGAGCTATATTTATGTTTTAAATCGTTGTTGTTTGCTCATTAATAGCATGAAGAAAGGCAATGAGGGCTGAACAGTGCTGTTTCCATGATGATCCAACAAGCAGCTCACTTTTTCCAAACTGTCTTCCAATGGTCATTTCTACTCTGCACACACACACACACACACACACACACACACACACACACACACACACTCTCTTTGCTCAGTAAATTAGCTAAGCATCAGGAGAATAATGTTATATCCTCTGTTTATCCCACCAGGATCTGTATCTTCACAGTCATTAGCACCAGCGGTCGTAATCTCACTGGGTAAATGTTTCTTTAGCGGGGTTGCTGTTACATAACACCAGAACAAATGTCTTTCAGAATCTAGATCTTAACTGTGACTGTTGGCAAATTAGTACATTCACTCATTTATGTCTTATGTTGTTCTGACAGCAGAGCTGCAACTAAACTGAATTTAGTGAAGACCAATCTTTGTGAGAGCCTGTTAGCTTAACAGATTTACAGTAATAATATATTATTGAAATGAATATATTTTATGTGTAGCATCATTCTTTGTACTAATTGCAATTGTTTTTTCTCAAAGTATAAGACCAGTATATTCTTTGTTTTTTCTATTGTGAACAATGACATGAATAGACTGAATCAATTATCTGTTCCTGAAGACTTTCCAGCTTTTCTACCACATGTATGGAACTACTTCACAGTCCTGTAGAGATGCAACCTGAATAAAAAGCAAAGATTATCTCATGAGAAAAGTCTGAAATAAGCATTATTTTATGTTTAGTGTGGTGGTCATCCCGAAGCCTATCAGATTTAACTTGTGGCCACTTTGACCCCCCAGGACAGGAAACACTTGTGTGTTGTATAGTGTATTGATGCACAGTAAAATACAGTCACAAGTATAGGGTTTCTTTTTTTTTTCTTTTTTAAAAAGGCAACTCATTGCCTAAAACAGCTGGACACGTAATTCCCCATGTTCATGTAATAAAGAGACCAGTGATTCAGTGCAGTGATGTGGTTTATTGATAGTTTTGAACAACAATGGAGGCCTTGAGCACATACAAATAGTGTCATAGACTTTTATTATGATCAGTTTGTTGTTGTATTTTCATGGGGTCAATCAATAATAAGCAAAATATAGCAGATCCAAAGTCCCATCCTCTGATATCACCTTTAACTTCCTCTTCTGATTGCAGTTCACATAATTATCTAAAAACTAATAATGAGTCACATGAACTGACTCAGAATGTACTGTGTGATGTTTTCAGGATCGGTACATGATCCTTGGAGAAAATGGCTTCTTTGTGAACCCGTCAGATTCAGTGGCCATCATTGCTGCCAACCTCTCCACAATCCCCTATTTCAGACAGATGGGAGTCAAGGGCTTTGCCAGGAGTATGGCCACAAGCGCCGCCCTTGACAGGTACAATACACACTAACACATTTCTACACACACACACGTACCAACTCAGCAGATTCAAGTGAGTTTTGCTTTCTCCTGTCACACCTCCTCAGCCTCTTTTCACAAACTCCTGCAGCAGCCCAGTCTCTAGAGAGGGTCAACACTCTAAAATGAAGACTCACCCACTATGAATAATACTGAGATCACATATGCACAACACCAAAACACATTTACTCACTGTCTATAAATATTGTCTGTCATATAAAACTAGGGCCAAGCAGAGAGTGCTGAGTGAGAGGATGTGATCACAGCTAAAGTCATCGCCATTAACATTGTTCAAATAGGAGGGATCCCTGTGCTGCACCCCACTGAGGCTGCCATGACATGCTGCCTAATGTAAAACTGTCATTTAATACAATGAGGGAACCAGAAGTTAATCTCAACTATAGTTAGTTCAGATTATATGTCAAAAAAATATTGTGCATGCAATTGTGTGTGTGTGTTTGTATGCTATTGATGGTTTACTTCTGTATATATATATATATATCATACATGAAGTTTCAATCTAAATACCCTTTTTCATCAAAATATTGGCAGTCCTGAACTTCCATAAACAAATAATGCTTGTTAAAGGAACAACATATAGCAGCAAAATTATGTTTAAAACAGTAAAAATTTACATTAACAGAAAATGAAGTAACACCTTTGACAGCATGTTGAAGATGCTCATGTAGTGTGTTGCAGGGGTAAGTGCTGGAGTTAGCTTGCTATCTAGCCAGCCCATCCTGTCTCAACCTTATTTGCCATGTTAATTCATTGTAAAGCACTTCAAAGTTGAAAACAAAAGAACAGAAACCCACCAGAACCATCTTTGTTTGTTCTTCAAGTGTTAAAACAATCACCAACTTAGGTTTGAGCAAACAAACCTTTGATCACAAATTGGATGTAAAAAAAGCTGCCCTGGTTATGCCCTTTTTGTTCCCAGTCTGACAAGTTTTTTTCCTAGCCCCTGGGGTCAGAGTCTCGGTCAGAGATGCTGTAAATCACTTCAGTGCCATAATCTCTGTCATCAAACTGGCCTCAGTCAGTCTTTGGAGCTGTGTTCAGTCCCAGCCTGGCTGTGTTCACCAGAGGCTGCTGGCTGCAGTATAAACATTCACTCATCTGTTGCTCCAAGCTCCTGTTCCAGCCAAACTGACCAGGTAATAGGACCACTGCCTGCATGGCTATCTGAGCTAACAAGCTAACTAGCAACAGGCAAAGAGTGTGAGAAACACCAGTACAGATTTGAACCCAAATGTACGACAATGAGACAGTATGGTTACAGGCAAAAGTTCACTTTACTTAACAGTTCAGACAGAGTCAAAAACCAGGAAATCAGACAAACCAGCAAACAAATCCAACAAGGGGCAGGCAGGGAATCCAGAGTCCAAAACAAGCAGACAGGGTCCAAAAACAGGTAATCAGGCAGAACAAGGGAAAAACGCTGGATAGCTTGGCAGAAACACAAGACAATCAGGCAGAGGGCCGGGGAAAATGGACTGGTATATATACTGATGGACAAATGGGAGAATGAGCCACAGGTGGGGAGATGGGCGGGGAAAACCAGGTGCGGGTAATAAGCCGATTGCATGGGCTGAGAGGGAGGTGTGATCTGAAATGACAGGAGAGTTAGTGATGTGACATGAAAACAAAACCAGATGAAAACAAACTAAGAGTTGGAATTCCTGACAAAGAGAGCTGCAGCAAAAAGTATGTGGTAAGCAGAAGTTGGTAAAGCTGCCTCATATTTTCACATTTCACCTTTATAGCCACTGTGTGTAGATGTTCAAGGAATATTACCAATTTTTCAGGCGCTGTAATTTTTGTTTCAAGAGTGTGTATGTGTCTGTGTGGGTGTTTGCCTGTGTGTTTGAGGGAGTATATGGATTAGTATGTGTCAGTGCTGGCAGATATTAAGGAAGTGACCTCATGACCATAATCTGATCTCCCTGGTTTTTCCCAGTGACAAAAGAAAAGTCGCGCTATACATATGAAGTGAGATGTTACATCAGAGGATTGTAGCGTGTCGCTGTTAGCGTAGAGACACACACTCAGGCATGCACACACACACACTGTACACACAACATATCAGATGGACACTGATGTATGGAGTTGCACTGCATATTGCCTGAGGCTTTGTCTTATGTTGTTAAATCAGAAGGATCACACTGAAAGGTCTGCTTGAAAGTTTTGCTCACACCATGTCAGCCTCGCCTCATCACACACACACACACACACACACACACACGCACGCATGCATACTGACTGCGCCCTGAGACTCACATGTCCCATTACCCACTACTACACTGAGCCATAGACCCTCTCACATGCACACATACACACTTACTAGATGAAATGGCCTTTTTATTAGTTACCACCAAAAATATCTGTATCTCTCTTATTCTATTTTCCCAGTATTTGCCTCTTTTGTATTGATGATAGCATAAATTTAATTTCCTGGAAAACTCGGTTGTGCAATCGGCTGAGAAGTAAAATTACCTTACAATATGATGTCTATTACAGATCACACCTAGATAATATCATGCTCCAGGCTTTCTAAAGAGCTGAAATAAATTACATTATATAAGATTTTCATTTTTCCCCAGTTAAATAGAATTTCGCCACTATACTCTAGGGTATGTGGTCTTATGCAAAGCGCACCTACGTCCTCTGTGAGCACTCACTGATAATTACTGACATTGTTGTAAGAAAAGGTCACTTTGTTCAACTCTTACCTTAATAATGCTTACTTAAGTTCCTAATGTAGCACCACTACTCTCTGGAAATACAATGTACAGGTTTGCATATCTTTGACAATCTCCAGGAAGTGTTGAGGCACTTAGTAGTGTGGTGTTGGACCCTGGAGTCGACCCAAGTGTAGGCCTTTTTAGGAGAGCGAGTGGCCAGTGTGTGTGTGTCTGTACGCTCAGTGTTTAGACTGAGCAGCCCTCCCTGCTGTGTGTTTATTCGTAGTCAAGCAAACTGTGTTATAAAAGCCTTGATAAATGTGACGGTGTGTATACTGTCTGCAGTTGTGTGTGTCCAGAGGGAATCAGGGAAAGTAACTGGCAGATGGAGAGTGTGTAGATGAGCAGAGGAAGTTTTCTTGTGCAGGGTTCGGACTCAGATCGACAGGAGGCCAGAGTTACAGGTGTCAAATCTGTCATTCTTGTGTAAATGCAAGTTGTCTGTCTTACTAAGTTGTGTGCATGGATGCCTGCATGTCTCAATGCTTATACTCTTACTGAAGACTGATGCAGGGAGGGAGGAAGAGAACCAAGGAGGGAAGTTTTGGTAAAGGAAACATCTGCCACTCCTTTAACCATTCCACGGATGGGAGGATGTTGGGAGGCAAGAGGGCTGGGCCACCGGTGTGCCTGTTACCAGGATGCAGGCCAAGTTCTTGCGTTGAATAGCTGATTAGTGCTGCGAAGTATGAGGGTCAAGTGTAAGTTGTTGTGTTGTAGCGGCACTGTTTCTTTATTGCTGTCGTGCCAGTAACCAGGATGACCAGTGCAAATCTGGTGACTGCATTGTTTCTCACAGCTTTCAGTGTTTGAGCCCTTGTTAACCGTAATGTGCTGCTACCACAAAGTGCTCTTTTTTTATGGATTTATTACTTATTCTACATGCCTCTTGTGGATTGTGGTACATGCGTCATGATTTTCTGGATGGTTCT
>JAQNCA010000027.1:12860542-12870720 GCA_029783725.1 Acanthurus tractus
TGAAATAACAGAAAGTAACAATCAATTAGTAATTTTAGCTTCAGCTTTACCTGATTAGCTAACCTGCTAGACATAGTGTTCTGGCCAGCTAGCATTAAAGGCCTTTTACACAGTATGTCGTTTGAACTGTCTGTAGCCATTAGCCATTAAAAATAAAAGGTTTAAAGCGCAGTGCTACCATTGTCAATCTGTCTTTTTGGTGAAAGGACTTTTATTTAAATATGTCTAGCATTGTTAGGTGTCTTTCAGTAGCAGAGGTGGTCAGTTAGCAAATAGAGAGAAATCAGTGAGGTTTGGCTTTTAGATTTTTTTAAATTATACTGCTAATTTACACAGATTTCTTTTAAAATATTTAAAACAAATATCATTCAGATTTTTAGCATTTCTTAATTGTGACCTTAAATGTATAGCATTAACTGTCAGAGACAGACAGACCCACAGACACACTGTGGCTGGTATGTGCTCCAATCAAGCCTCCTAAGCTTTACAGCCGACACTGTTTTTAACAAGCATTAGTCAGCCTGATAACTGCTACACTATTGTTAGAGATGAGTTGACACACTCACAAAAAAAAGACAGACAGACAGACAGACTGGCAGACGGACTTCCCTTATTATCGCTGTCTCTCTTCACCCAGAGCCACGGTTAGATTAGGAGGACAGCAAGTGGACCAGAGTTACTTTTAACTACTTTTATTATCATAGTCTATAAAATATGAGGCTGAGTCACTGACTGAAGAGGTTGTTTGTCTGAGATGGGTTACTCAGCAGCGCACCCACTTGACATTTAACTTCCACAACTCCTGTCATATTCCTTACTCCTTTAATAGCTAATGTTTTGACAGTACTCCTTTAGAAAATTTCAACAGATACTGTCAAGTAATAACATGACATGTAAAAAGTGTCTTGGGTGTGTTTTGTCAAAAACACTGGGACATTTTTCTTTTTCATGCTCTTTGTTCCTACTGAAAACATATTGCTCTCTTTTCCTGTGAGCTTGACTTTTGCTCTAATGGTATGAGGGAAGAGGCACCGTGGAATTTAAGACAGATAAGAGTCATCACACACACATTAGTCAGACAGTCTTATCTTCCTTACGTCAGCCAGCCAGAGTTGGAGTTGGTTATCCCGATGCAACAATAACCTGTTTTTTTTCCTGAAAATGTTGAGGCTTGGTTCAAAGTGCCCTTTAAAAATGTGATTTCTTTTCTATGGTTTGGTTCGAAATTGTTTTTCACTGTCAGAATCTGAAGAAAACTGTGGGAAAAAAACCTCAAAGGATACAAAACAAAGTGGTCAATTGTCCTCCATGTTAGTGAATTTTTCTGAGCCCCTGTTATTAAGCTTGGGGGAGCTTTTAAAGGTCTCCCATTTCACTAAAACTCTTCTATGTTTTGCATGATTATATTTGTATTTTAACCATCTTTGAATGAGCTGAGCTCAACTAAACATTACAGTGAATTCATAAAGCATTTTGGCAAAACAATTAAGTTCTACAGTAATTATACTACTAATAGTAACTATATAACTTTATACCAAGGAGGATGCAAGCATGCAGCGCAGTGCATGGAAATACTAGTGAAACACAATCCCAACAAAATACACAATCATAGTGACGTCTAGTGGATGTTTGTGGTTACTACATATAGAAGATTTTATTTTGCCAGTATCTATAGCTTAATTATTTCAAAAGAATGATTAACCTTCTACCTTTCCAATCCATTTATCAAACAGATTTAACAAACTTCTAATAAAAGTTACATTAAGGAAAACATGAATTTGATAAAAAAAACATCTGTTCATGTGTTTTTAGGGGTTAAGGATCATCTTCAATGACGCTTCCCGTCTGGTGTTTCGGCTGAGCGGGAGCGGTGGAGGGATTGGTGCCACCATCCGCATTTATGCCGAGACCTTTGAGAGAGACCCTGAGAGACACAACAGAGAGACGCAGGTACAGAGCGAGTGTAATGATGTGTGTGTGTGAGTGTGTGTGAATGAGAAAACAGTGATTCCCTTTGTTTGTGCAGAATGGCACGTACTTTTCTGGTTTCTGTGTTTTGTATGTAAGTGTCTTGCAGGACTCTGTCACTTTACAACGTCCTGACCTGGAAATATTGATAGGTCATCAAAAAATAATCTGATAGGCAGCAGTCTGCCAGTTTCAACACCGTAAAACAGATAATATCTAAACTTTATGGTCCTGTATCAAACAAAAGCGGGAGCAGTTTTTAGAGCAGATATTTCCCTCCCTCCTTATCTATGTATCTATTATATTCTGTAGATTAGATTAATTCAGCTATAGATTATAAAAGAAAATACAGTGGTTTTCCTTTTTTGGGAGTCACAACACAGTCTGTGCTGTGCTGGTGAAATGCCGTGTCACGATCATGCAATAAGGGTGTTTGATGTGGCTTCATGTGAAGCTGATTGACCTGTAGACTTTGGAGTGATTGCCAACACTAGCTTCCTGTAATGTTTTGGAACTTAGAATTGGTTGTGTACTTTAACCATATTCAGGGGTTGTAAAGCCAAAGACATTATGGCTATACAGCCCCATTTAGGTTAGGCTTTTCAGCCTTTCAACTTCACAAAGCAGTGTGTGTGCTTTGGTTAAGTTTAATGCCCCAATTGTGTGCGTTTTTTCCTACATCTGCAAGTAAAAAGAAAAACAAGAATGCTTTCAGCTTGAAGAGGCCAGTAAATGAAAACGTGACTTTCAAAGTTTACTGTATTTAAGAAAGAGCTACAGTTTAATCTGAATTTAGCTGCAAGAGTTTAGGACAGCACAGTCGTTAGCTAATTTGACATCAATGTAAATAGTTAACTTTAAAAGTGATAATACAAATTCAAATACTAGATCCCAAAAGTGGATACATTTATTAAGTGTGGTCAAATTTTCATTGTCTCTGTTGTGTAACCTGCAATGAACCCCTGGAATCCATCATTTATATGAGAAATTAAATTGAACTGCCCTTAAACCTGGCACACATAAATCATTAGACATGATATACATGATTAGATGCTGTGCTTTTTAGTCTAGAAAGTCCTCCACATACTTAGATAATTACCTCTATCAGCTGAGCAGCGAAGCTACAGTCTGTGTATGTTTAAATTCTGCCTTAATGAGACTGTTAAAATCCTTTTTTCAGTGTTTCATTTATTTTTCCACTGTGGTTGTGTTTGTGTGCTTATATTATACGATGTGGGTGTATTTGTCTTACGCGATCACTCAGCTCTGTGCAGTGAAGGGTTGAAAATGACACTAAAACACTAAACACTGAAGTCATGTAAAATCATTTAGCAGCACAAATACATGCATGTGCTGTGCATGCTTCTGAGTCTTCATTCTTCAGGTTTTGCACCTTTCATTTGAGGACTTGTTTAAGATCTTATTTTGCTGCTTGTGTCGTGACCCAAGATGAACATGTATCATTTCCTCATACATAATGTCTTTATTACACCACAGGGTTCACTTTGAGCACATTTAATGAATGGATTGTCTCTAACAGTTAACAAGGACAGGCAGACAAACTAGGCTGAAACCTGTAAAATGTTGACAAAGATTTTATAAGGCTTGGTTGACATAGATCGAGCTAGGTTATCTGCCCTGGAAGCTGTTAACGAATTATCTCCTTCAGCTTTTAAGGCCCCAAACTTACATGACATCTACCAAGTATGAACTGACTTGCACAACTAAATGTAGTCCAGGTCAATGTCTGCTCAACGGTGTGCATATGAACCATTACAATTAAGTGCAAGTCTCAATATAAAGATCTAGTGTCATATTTGATGCAAAATGGTGCTTTTTGTTAAGGAAAAACCTAAATTATGTTAAGCTGAACTGAAAGGTTGCAGTTTAATGTGCAACATGACACAAGCAATACAAAGAGGCAGCACTGAGCAACAGAGCTACGCCAAAAAACAAGCTAACTCCATTTCAGTGTTCTACAATCAACTAATGACTAATCAAAAACAATGAAATCATATGAATTCATGGTGATGCTGCAGGTGGTGCTAAGTTCACTAACACTGCAAATTAACTGAGAACATTTAATTTTGTTAGCACTGAGAGAGATTTAGCGTGTGCTAGCAGGTGATCGCAGCTGAAACACTTGAAACATTAGAAAACGGCACTCCTAAGCAAGTCCAAACTTTCCAAACCACATGATTCAAAACATCAGCATTTAATGTTGGATTGTTCTTTGCTGTGTTCTTTGCTGCAGGTGGTTCTGGGTCCTCTCATTGCCATTGCCCTGAAGATCTCAAACATCCATGAGAGGACGGGACGTCGTGGTCCTAATGTCATCACATGAGCACTGAGAAAACACAAGCGAGCACATACTCACACACACACCTGCAAACACACACACACACACACTCACATACATCTACCTGCTTGCACATAAAAAACCCTCAGAATACTCTTTCCTGTGCTTATCTGCCAATTTTTTAAAGACCCTTTCTATTTAGTTTCTTTTCCCTCTACGTGATGACTAAACTGAGGGTGCTATATCTCGAAGTAAGAAACAAAGTTCATGTTGTACACTGTCGTCACAGCAGTTTATTGACCACTATAATCTGTCAACCATGAAAAAAATATATATATTTCATGTATAAAGCGGGGAGACTGTATAAATTTTGCCATGGATTAGATTGCTAAGAAATATGCAAACATCAAACAGGAATGTGCAGACTGACTTCTAATGTTTTGACATGCTTTTATCAATAGTTACTGACAAAAGGAGCCCAAGAGAGTCTTTTTTCTTTTTTTTTAACTCACAAAGTTGTTTTGGTGTAACAGTGTTCACTTGTCATAGTTCTTGTATCTGCCCTCTTATACTGAATGTCATGGTGTTTTTTTTTCTTCAACTTCTCATGCATACATGATCTGATTAATCTATAAAATAAAACTGGCTTTGCATCACAACTGTCGCTGAATTGAGTTGCAATTAGTGGATGTTTGATATGAAATTACTGTAGATGCATATCTCGACTCATGTTTACTTATCCAAGATCCAAGTGTCCAAATGGAAGAAAAAATAGAAAATGAATTCACAGGGTATGATAAAGAAAATATACATTTTAGAAATGTTTACCAGTGTGGATTTTTCGTTAATATGTCAGATAAAGGCTTTTGTAATGAATATAAACAGATTTTTTTTTTAATCCAAATAAACTTTTTTTGTGTGTAGTACTGCCTTTTTTTAAATTGGATTGGTCTAATGGGGACAAATAAAAACACATCAGTGTGTCATATGTTGCCCTCAAGCATTTTTGGATTTTAATTAAACAACTTCCTCATAATTAATAGCACCATGTTGTGTTGATACTATATATCATGCGGTGATTGAACATCCTTGAGGAAAAAAGGAGGCTGTTGTTTGCAGAGCACAGCACCTGCTTTTGAAGCAAGTGTGAAATGTGCTGGAGCTGTTGTGTCGAGATAAGGAATGAAGAAGGTTGATCCTTATACAACCTGAATGAGACATGCAGAGCCGGAGCTCATAATCACACTTATTGCCGTCATTATGAGCTGAAGATATGCCAGTGGATATCCGCAAGGATGTGTTTACTCAGTCAGCCAGACATTAACTGCCAGCCCTTACAGGTTATTGCCCCATCCAAATGTTTTATAATGTCAAGGGCTTTTTCTGAGGTTGGATGGGGATCAATGTCAGTTTATCACCTTTGAATTTGTCGCTTAGACGACAGTTTAGGCTTTTGGCTGAAACTGTCAGTGTCTAATAGGTATAAGCATGATAGGCTGGAAAAATTTTCTAACTTTACTAATTGCCTGGTAATTTAGATCCGCCCTGTTCATTTACAGCGAGCATAAAAATAAACAAGCTGCAAAGTAGCATCATTGTTGCACCACCAGTATCTTTATTATGTTGAACTTTTCAACCAAGCTGAGATCACCGGAGAGAATGCTCATAATCTATTGAAACGGTTTGTTAGGACATGTCATAGCGTCAAAAACAACAGTAAAGTAGGAGGAAAATAATGTGCAAGTGCAGCAAAATCTGTCTAATTTGTAGGATTTAGTGGCATCAAGACATGAGGTTTTGGATTGCACTTGAAAATGAAAACATGCTCTAAATATTATATTCCATTATTGCCATATTCTACATATAAACTCCTCTAAATCCCAAACAGGACCTTTAATGAACCACAGATGCTGTTTTAATATTTAGATTTTTAACCAAAGCTAAGCAACTATTTCTATTTCTAGAGCCATTCTATGCATTATTACATTATACTCTGAACACATTTGTTTTCTCTCCCATTTCCCACAGGTTAAAACAAGATAGAAGAATAAAATACTGCTGATATACAACTAAAAGATTTATTTCTCTCAGTGTTTATATACAGATGTGTTACAATCTGTTTGTGAAGATATTTTTGTCAACACAATCCTTCAACCTGATAGGTGTGGTATATCAAGAGGCTGATTAAACAGCATGATAATTATAAGATATTATACATATGATCATAATAATATGATCATAATAAAAGACCGCCCTGAAATGTGCAGTTTATCTTGAAAAACAACATTTCATAGACATTATCTGCTGTGGGAGTTTCAGGTGCTGTTGCAGGTGAAGAAGCTGTGGAGGTTAAATCTGGTTTATGCAATTTCAAGGCCTGTTAATGTCAGATTTTTAATGATGACACTGGAATTTGTTTATGAAGTTAAAATGACTAACATTCATGAACAACAGCTCTGGTGAACATTCCTAAAATTTGCACGCTTGTTGCCCGATGCCTAAAAACCTGTGACATCTGTGGCTTTGAGTTGAGTGACATAACTGACATTTTAGTGACCCTTTATGGTGAGCAGCCCAAGGTACGCTGCCCCGTGCAATAATAATGCTGCTTAATGAGTGTCCTGATGTGCCACACCTATCAGGTGGCGTGTCAGGCTTCCTTGGCAAAGTAGAAGTGCTTACTAAAACATATTTACACAAATCTGTGGACAAACTTTGAAGGCAATAAACCTTGTGTGTGCACAAGAGGAGTCTTACATCTTTAATTTTTTAACTTGAGAAAAAATAGGGAAAAAACAAAAGTGTTTCCTTAATACTTTGCATGGTTTATATGAGCAAAGGTATGTAACAAAGTCCATCTTGCAAACATTAGTTTATGTTGCAAGAAATGTTTCCTTTTTTCTCTCCTTGATGGATTTACAGGTGGCCTACGTGTTTTTTGCTTAAGCCTATTGCAATAAAATACTAAATTAATTTAAGTTAATAATTTAGCCTATTCTAGTATTTGTATCTGTTTCAGTTTTGTTTAATCCGTTATGTGATCTTGCATTTTTTTTGTCTGCAACCTAATTTTGAACTTGTGTTGTATGAAAATATAATTAAAAAATGAAAATCTAACTTGTTGACATTGTGGTGGTCAATAAGGGTCTGAGATGCTCTCTATATAGCCCTTGTGCTCACAGTTTAAGTCCAACAGGGAACTTTTGGCACATGTTGTCTCCCCTCACTTCACCTCAGGATTAAAAGAAATTCATAAATTTATACTGCTCAGTAGTTTAAAAAAATCCAGTTCTCTATGTTGGTTCAACCTACTCCGCCTGGAAATAGGATTTACTTTTATGTTTATTTGGTTCTTTTTTTGGTTTTTAAGTGTTTGAGGAATGCACAAAAGTCTGTTATATATTGAGAAATAAATGCTTATAACACAAGCAATACAGTAACATATATTTTTTATTGTACAACACAAGTCAACATAGAACAGGGGTGGCATCATTCACTCCTACACAAACAAATGTATTATACGTGTAAACTTATATGAGTGTTTAATTTGAAAAGTGCAGCCTGTAAATTGGAGCAACAATGCAAATAAAATCACGTTGTTTGTCAAATCAGACATGGATCTACCTGGGTAATTATTCTCCCTATTTTTCAAACCAGAAAGCAGTTTAACGACTTTGGGAAAACCACATGAGCACCATCAACTTGAAAACAGTTGAAACCAAAAGGGTTGTACCTCTTCGTAAACCTCTGGACTGAAATAAGCTTGTTTAACTAGAGTCAGCACAAACATCAGAGTTCAGAAGTCAGGCACATAGGTGACATCAACACTTCTCAGCGGTCCTTCATTCAGAGGCCGACCAGATCATCCCCATTTGGAGGCATCTCTGACTTTTATAGAGATCCCCATGTAAGCTCAGTCAGAAGATAATGTCTTTCAGCAATCTTAATTCATCCCGTCCTAATCAGCCAATTAGGCAAAAAGAAAGTGTCAATGTGCAGACAGGGCCTCCCTCTGCAACTCTGCATCCAACTCCCCCTGCTGAATATGCTCCACCTGACTGTACCGAGGGGGCTGCTCCATGCTCCATCTGCAGTATGGAACCCCTAAGCTGTCCTGGCTGTACAGAGGTGGAGCGAGGTTCATCACCACATTCACCCCATCAACCACGACCACAAACTGAGAGGCTGCGTCGGGATACACCTGGGGGTCTTGGGACTCTTCGTATGATGGAGGAGAGGAGTGTGGTCTGCAGAGGAAAAGATACATAATACATTAGGGCAAGTGGCATTAGTTCAGCTTAGTTTAATTTAATTCAGTTAGTCCAGAAGGTCCATTTTATATGTTGTTCCTGGCCAAGTTAGAATAATAGTTGAAAAGAAATTTCAGGGTAAGAACAAAAAATATTTGAAAAATTATATTTGTTTTCACTTTTGATGCCAAAATAAAAACCAAAAGCTTTTTCAGTGGAGAACAATGCATCTATTCCTTTGAAAAGGCAGGCTAACTGCACTTGATTAGATTGATTTTCCTTTAAATATTTTTTTAAACAGTTAAACTAATTACTTTTCACTATTCAGTTACCTAGAAATAATTTGAAAAAAGTTGCCCTTTTTTTACTGAACTATGTATTTTTGATGTTTTTACATTATGTCTATTTCCTGTAAAGCTTGCCTACAGGTGCTCTGTAATTTAGTGTGTCAATACCATTTTTTTCTCTATTATTATGTTTTTTTTAGCATATCTTTGTTCACAGGTGGTTTTACCTTTGAATGGTGAAGACCTGGATTCTCTGTTCATGTTGTCTCCTCCCGTACATCTTGCTCTTCATGCTGTTGCAGATGTTCCAGAAGACTCCGATGAGCATAGCCGCGAATCCGATTGCAATCATGATGTAGGCAGGAATGGCCCACCACCTGTCATCATCGTCCTCCATGGATATCAGCAAGGCCCCGCCAAGGATCAGCACGAGTCCTGCACCAGGCAGGATCAGATGGGCCACAGACCTCAGGCGCTTCTTCACGTTCATGATCATTTAACTCACTTCCTGCTTTCCTGCTTCTTAAATTAAGTTTAAGATTGTCAATTATTCTTTGTCCTCTTATGAAGAAAAATACTTTCAAAAATCCCAATGACATAAGCAGAAGGTATTTAAATAGCCTTTGATTTAATCTCTTTACTACTTGCTCAGTGACAATTTTAAACCTGCCTAAACATAAATAAATCCTCTGACCAAGTCTGAGTACCAACAAATGTAGCTTCAGTTGAATCTGTGTAGAAACGTCTTTGCCTCTGCAGATATGAGAGCAGGCAATTGGGATGTTCCTACCCTCTTGGTTGTACATTAACAGAGTACAGTTTTGTGGTAAGGAGAGACACAGAGGTATGGGGCTTATAATGAAACAAAAACACAAGCAGATAAATGCTTTGAGCTGGTAGTTAATAAGAAAACAATAGGACAAAAATAAGACAATGTTTTTTTATGGTTGTATTAAAATGGCATTAACTGTATTTCTTTTTGTGATTTATTTTTCATGTTTGTCAGCTGTTGTTTGTACATACTTTATAAATACAAGACTGCTACTTCTATTTTGTCACAATTATAATGCCAATAGTGAAGGCAAATCAGTTTAACAGCAGTGCAGGAGCCATTTTATAAACCAAAATTTCTTGCATTTAACCTTACCGTATTTTGCATTTGAGCCTGAGATTCTTGTGAAAAAAGTTAAAAGTCTTCCCTTGTTTAAGCTTACAACAGAACGTTCTGAATTCCTGAGTCTTGTAAGTAGTGAAATGTTTATTTAAAAAAACCCAAACAATAATGTAATATTTGTGGTACTTCTGTTTGTTGTGATTTCTGTAAATCCTTAGTGTAAATTTTATGGAATGCTGATCAAATGTCTGAATGTAGCA
>JAQNCA010000027.1:12876461-12896997 GCA_029783725.1 Acanthurus tractus
TTTTTGGTTGCAACTTTTTCATAGAAGTGTAGATTTATTTTTCCACTCATTATCAAGGCTGCAGTTTGTGTTGCTGTTGAATTAGATTGGGTTATACTGAGAGCTGTTTTTTATTATTTTAATCAGTGACATTAATAGAGTGGACAAAATATGGGCAACATAAAACTTTTACTAATGTTTAACTTGTAAATGGAGCATTTCTAGACTGTGCTGCTATCTCTACTTAAGTATGAGGCTTTGATACTACTTACATCACAAGCTGATGACACATTTTCAGGTGAAAAAAGCAATATCCCTGTATCCTCAGCTCCACCTGGTGTGCAGTTGCTACTGTTGAGATTTGACTAGAACAAAGAACTTGATTCTGTCTGTCTGATTTTACAGGAAGAAATCTGTGAGGCAAAGCATTTGCAAACTCCCTGAGAAAATTTCTCATTTGCAGTGGAGATGATGAAGCCTCCTGCATTGCATGTGTCATCCAGTCCTTGTCTGCTACCCCCCTCTGTGGCTGCATTGATGTTTACACCACGATACAGTGCAGGTTCTCTCAGTGTGCCCACTCGAAAATGAGTTGTAGAAAAGTACAATATATCAAGACTGCCAAAGCTTGCTGCTATCTGGACGCCCCGCTGATTTCCCAGATTATCAGGCTTCACACTGGCACCTCAGTCGTGGTAATAAACATGTGTGAGATTCGTTGGTAAGAAAAGTAACAACACCAAAGTGAGTCCAACTTTTGTGTTTTTTTTTAACTATTTGAATAGTTGTAGCAATTAGATTGAAAATGAGGAACAAGGAGGGTAAGTCTTTTAGTTTAGTATCAAAATGTCTGTGCAGTTGGGTCATTGCTGGGTTTCCCTCAAACATCAAAACCAGATGGGAAAAAAAAGGCTACAAATAAGCTTGCAGAAGCCGCTCCCTCTGAGGAGCCAGCAGAGAAGTATTTTGCAAAATGTGGGCTCTACAGTCAAATACTTTGATCATGCTGAGACACTTTTATATAGACGAGTGGTGGTAGAACTTCTGGAAAGCAGACAGATTGAGTTACAGGGCATGAAACAAACCTTGGTGGGTTTCCGCTTTTGTGCCAGAGAGAAGTAGTTATCATTTCCAATCATGTAGGGATCAGTAAGTCTAATTAAATGTAGGGAACATATATGCAGCCTAGTTCTGCATGGAATGCCCACACCCCCATCAGACAATATGCCTCTGCAGCCCATTTTAGCTCTCCACAAATAACCCTGTGATCCCAGCCATACACCACATACATCACATACTGTGGATGTGAGGATGTAAAGTTCAAAGATCCGCAGTGGAGTCATGTTGAAGGCAGATGTTGCGCTATATATCAAGAGTTCCCACATTATGTTCCTCCTGGGTAAGATGATAAGATGATAAGGCCAGGGCCGTCCAACATGGGCCGGGGGGGAGAGGTAATAATCGCAGCGTATAATTCAGGGTAATGAAGGCTCCGCCACTAGATCAGCCATAAAGAATGATAGGGGAGGCAGACGGGAAGCTGCTCACACGTTTGACCTCCGCTGGCATCCCTCCACCTCCTATAAATTCGTGCTGTGGTCTGACTCCAGGCAAAGGGAAGCGAGGAGGGGGTGAAAAAAGGAAGGAGATGGACAGATGTGGAGGAAAAGGGAGAGAAGAGATGAGTGACAGAATTAAAGAGAGAGAAGACTTGACTTAGCCTCAGCCAAGACACAGAGGTCATTTCGTGTTCTCTGATCTTTTGAGATATACACTGTATTTGCATTCTTTGAGGCTACTGGATCCAGAAAAGCACTCTAAAAGGTACAAAGCCATGCTGGAACCCCTATGAGAAGAAAGAACAGATAAAAAGATGAGCCTCTTTGATTTCTCACTGTCATTGCGACAGTGTGAGGTTCCTGTCAGCTGTGAGTGACATATGAAAACATCCCTAAATAAACTGCGGCATCTATTACCATCAAACAAGAAAACATTGTGCCATCTCTCACACAACTCTCCTCCACTGAGAGGGACCCTCCCTCTCTGTTTTCCTTCAGTTCATCGGTATGCAGGCGGTGTGGCGGTATACTGTGGGCAGACTGGGCCGCGCTGCTCTCCTCTACATGTCTGCTAAATGACAGTAATTATTTTCCTGGGCTGCAGGCGACTCATGCATGTTTTATTTCCACCTCCACCTCCCCCATCTGCCTGCATGGCAATGCATGGCACACACCGTGGTAAGATGAAAAAAAGAAAAAAAAAAGAATACAGCTAAGTATTTTATTTCTCTCTATACCTTCCTATGAGTCCCCACTGGGTTCTCGAGCCGCGGTTCCTTTACTGCGAGGCCCCGGTCTTTTATGGTACCAGAGGGGTTTTTGCAGGAACTGACAGATGCTGTTAGGCTGGTCTCATGATGGTCTAGACACAGATAAAGATACCCAATGGTGATTTGGGGTACACTGGCTGCAGTTGTAAGCATTTTGCCACAAAATGGCTACCGTGTTTCACTTCAGGTCTAGGTGTCACTCGGCGTTGGGGTTGACATCCATCAACGTGATTTCTTCTTGATTTCAGACAACCTACAGTGGCTTTTCGATAGGGATTGTGCAACAGCATGACTTACCAAACGGCCTGACCAAACATTTTACTCCGACAGAATAGTCAATCATAGTTGAAACAAGAGAAAGCAGACCCTGTCACAGCCCAGTCAAGGTTGCCTGATGAATGCATCCTATTATTTCTGGAGAAGGTTGTGTCTTTTTTTCCCCCCTTCATGGCACCGTGTTGTGTGTCATGCCGTCCTGTGACATGCAGCTCGTTTGGTGCGACTCAGGGGATCTCTAATACCCCTGCAGCTTTCATAATGAACATGTGGCTTCTCTCTCTTGGGCACAATTTAGCGTAATTCATAAGCAGAGGACGGGGCATTAGCCAGATGGTGCTGTGGGTGGCATCCTTTCTCTGGCCATCCATTAGAACTGCGTTGGTGACAAAATTCCTATGTGAGGAGACAGACAAGGTATCCACTTTCAGCATCCATCCAATTGTTTGTATGTGTGTGCGTCTGTTTAAAAAGTGAGGGTGTATTAAGTGGATAACTGGGATGAAGCTCAGGTTTTCTCAGGGGGCACAAGTAAAATAAGACAAATAAATAAATACATAAACAAATTGAAGGCAGTGTGAATTTTTAGAAAAATATGGGCAGTGCAGGGCTCCATAGAAAACAAGAATCTTCCCAGGAACGCCGCTGGGACAAAGGGGATTTTTCCAAATATGTGCAGAGGCTAAACTCTCACTGGCTGGCCTTTTAGCACAAGACCTAATGTTATGAGATATAAAAATTGAAAAATGTTGTATTAAACTTACCATTAAAGAGTGATGTATCCTACTCCTTCCACCTGATCATGCTCCATTGTGAAAGAGAAATCTGTGTTGTAATTGGAAGGAGCAGGGCTTGTTAGCTGTTAGCTGTTAGCAGCAGATGTTGGGACTGTTTAACGTCATAGTTGAATGTGGTGTGTTTGGCTAACACAGCTAGCAGCTAATCACACAGCAGGACATTTACATTGGTATGCTAACCTGGGGTCATGATCAGTTCTAACTCTTAGGCTAGCAAGCTAGTGCATCTCCCTGTCTGTGTTGCATTTGATGTAAAAGTATGTCATTATCTTGTCCATATGCATGTAATCTTTACTATCAGGAGTGTAACGTGTTTGTACTCGCCAGGTCATGGAATTGCTTATTTAAGGCTACTTTTCTTCGCTAGTGCACCCCATTAGCTTCCTCTCACCGTCCCTTAAGAAATGAAATTGTCCCGTATTTGCAAACAAAAGTAAGGGTCCTGTATTGAGCTTGAACAACAATATAACAACACAGAATCTGACTCATCTCATTGATCCAGCTACTGTCGCTTGCGAAAAAAATATTGCCACGACACAACTAGGGTTGCCAACCGTCCCTTCAAACATGGAATTTTCCCGGATTTGGAAACAAAAGTACGGGTCCAGTATTTTTATGTCAAGGAGTTGGCAACCATTGAGCTGTGGTACTCTGGCCGGTGGGACAGCCAGCTTTTATTGTCAGTTAGTTTTAAAAAGATAAATACTTGCAGTTTGTGGTGTTGGGTGATGCAAAATTCTATCAGTCTCTTTTGCCTCTATTGGTGTTTTACAGTGTGGTGTATTTTTTTTACTCCCTCTTCAACTCAAACCTGGAAGTCTCTCTCTTTTTCTTTTTCAGGATGGTGCTGAAACAAGGGGCACACTTCCCACTTTCGCATTGAAGCCAACCAGGAAGTACAAAATCTTGCAATTCTTCGACTGACCGCTGAGTCTGGCTTCAGAAAGGGGCAAATTCCCATTGGAGCCCATGTTAAGATGGCCAACTTTAGAGCAGAAATAAACATATTTACAGCCTGGTTCAAAACTGTTTTTTTGTCTGCAGCTTCTCTGTCATCTCATGGAAACTCTGAGGGGGGTGAATTCTTTTCTAACTCATTTGCTCATTTTATATTTAAGCTTAAAATTCGGCAATTTTCCGTTGATTGACAGCCTGTTGACGTTTATCCAGGGGCTGTTAACTGAGTGGGTGTGCTGTCTGTCCTTCGACCCCCACCTCTTTTCCCATATTTGGTGTTTTGTCGTTTAGGCAAGTCAGGCGCTGGCAAATGACAGCGCCCAGGACGAGATTTTTGAGGTTTCCCTTTTGCTCAGGCAGAAACCAATGGGTGAAGTCACAGAGGGTTTGTCCAGTGTTTTATACAGTCAATGTGCTGAAACAGTGTTTAAAATGTTAATCAGGTTAAAGGTGCAGTGTCTTGGCTGATTGATGAGATGTTTCCATAACTGGAAAAAATGGAAATAAATGTGTGCATGCCACAGGGATTTGGAAAGGGTTTTAAAAAACTACTTACACCAAAATTATTTATGGATTTAAATTATTTTTGTTGTGTCTCACCATTTGGAGGCTAAAGCAAATAAACAATATAAATGCAACTTATTTTGCTTTTGTTTTATACTATACTAATTTTATTCTTAGAATATCAACCGCACCTTTGCATAGACTGTTTTTTAATTTGTTTTCAGGTTATTTGGAAAACACTTATGACAAAGACAGAATAATGATGGGTATTTTATCTGCCAGAAATGCAAATTTTAAAGCTGCATAATTTTATATTTTTAGTATAAACAATCGGACAAATGTGATGTGAAAAGGTTGCTTATTTTGATAACCCCACAGATAAAAATCACCCAACTCTGCAATTCCCCAGCTTGTGGAGAGCTTTTTTAGCATCATCCGTCTCATTGTTTTGGTTTTACAGGATGTGACTTTGCTGTTTTGATTTACTCTCACTGCACTCAATGACCCCATCTCCAGCTGGAGAAGGCAGCTGTTTTTACCAAAAATGCTCCGATAAACCCCCCGTTTGCTGCCTGCCCAGCACCAAACAGCAGATATAGCTAGACACAAGCTGGTGAAGCATTTAGTATCTAAAGAGTCAGATATTCCTCTCAGGAGTTAGTGGAAACACCAGAACAGACCCAGAAGCTGTCAGGGATCCATTTGCACTTCACGAATAAAGACCAAAAACCAAGAAATGTGTAGCTGAACTTCCTTAACTTTGTCTGTTCATTCTCTACAGTAGTTTTTCATCAAAACGGATGTAATATTCTTTCGGGGATAAACTGGATTTTGGTGGAACTGTTTCCACCTTTTGGATAAAATTGAAGAGACCCAGTTTTCCCCTTTGAGTGACAGGCGGCAAAGCGGCGTAAGAGTGCAGTGCAAATTTTCCTTGTTTAAACCATATTATCATTGCTCTGTGGTCTGACTTAAAAGTTTAGCTCATTTTTTGTTTTAGAACATGAACACCTCTTCCCAGCAATTACAATTGTCTGATTTGCATTCAACATCAGTGTTGCTCCATGTCCACTAGATGTATTAACAGGCAGCTAATATGTTAGTGATATACACTTTATAATATCCAAAATATGTAAAAAAAAGTGTATGTGGTCATCTCTTACGTCATGAGATGTAACAACTATTACTTACCTGTGTGTCTTTACAGTATTTGTTGTTGAAATAACCACAATAGTTTCATCTCTTTGCAAATAGTCATGTATTTGTTTATAGATCTTGCCTTGGTTGAGTGTATCTCCAAACATGCTCATGTTGTACTTTTTAGATAACCAAACAATGGGGTGTTCTTTTATTGGCTGAGGTTGTGTTGCCTAATTTTTAAGTTAAATTTTTAACTTAATTGATTATTTGCTAAAAACGTTGTCACAGAAAAAAGAAGAATTTTTTTTTTACATTTGGAGAAACATGGGGATCACATGGCAGAAAGAGTTGTGAATGTTTATTAATTGATCATACACTAAAATAATTTGACCATCCAGTAAAAAATAAAGGGTTGAGGAATAAAACTAAACATTTATGGGCTACATATTTTAAAAAGGCATGTCTTTTTTTAACCTTTTATAACTTGTAATATTTTGCCTAAACATACACACAAGTATGAGTGAATATGCATAAACAGCTGAGGAAAGTGCATGTGTAAGCCCTCACAATGTACAGACACACACACACATACACACACTTTCTGATCAGGAACTCTGCGTGGCTCTCACTTCGTCAGTGGAGGTGTCAGGGTCCCCATGGCAACTGTATAATAGGGCAGGCCTAATTCAATCCCAGGGGCGAATGGTGGGTCTGGTGGAGACGCAGAGGGGGAATTGGTCTGGGTCTGAAACCTACTCAAGTCAGAGCTGATGTGTTGTAGCTGCCGCATGCTCAGTCACCGAAGAGAAAACATTCTGTCTCCACTCAAACCCCAACTTTCGCATGCACTCTTAATCTCTCCTTTTGGCATAATTCCTCTCCGCTCTCCTTCTTCCTTTTTTCTCTCCTTTTCTGATTATGCTCCTCCTAGAACCTCGCTTTCACTCTGTTTATTCACCCGCTTTTCAGTAACTACTTTCTCTCTTCATGACTGCACTTCCTTGCCTTTCTTTCCTCCTCCTCACTCCCTCTTCCATCTCTCTCTCTCTCTCTCTCTCTCACTTTGGTCTCTATTCAATCAATACCTCATACACTCTCAGTCTCCTCTCTCTTTTTTTCTCTTTTTCTCTCTCTCTCTGACATTCAGACGCAGGAACCTGATAGGATTTCATTAGTACCTCTGGATCTTGTTGTATTATTGTTATCCCTCCCTGAAGAAGACAGGGATTAGCGCTGGGACTGGAGACAACTTAAAGTAATAAGCCTGGAGCCAACAGTCCACAATCACACATATACAGATATGGCGTACACACACTCATACACCCACAAAAGGTGAGCAGGGAAGAGGAGGCGGTAAAGATCCACATGCAAAAGGGAGGAGGCAGCCAGCACTCTATTCCCATATTGTTATTACCGTACCAAACCAATCACACAGCCTCATGCATGCAGCCTAGTGAGAGTGAGGCTTGCAGCTTGTTAGGGAGGGAACAGGGGGAGAATGATGCGTAACTCCTGTCACTGGTTCTGCATATATAAAGGCCTGGGACTGGCCTGGGGCTATCTGTGTTTGCAGATGGGGGAAGGGAGAAAGGAAGTGAGTAGATTTGCATCCCTTTGACTCTATATCTCTAAGCACCAGAGGAAGAGGACGAGGAAGAGGAGAGGAGAGGCTGCGTGAAAACACCAAAATTTACGCTGAGAAAACTGTTGGTCGGTAGCTGTTGCTGATTGGTGCCATCGAGCTCTACTCATGCAAGCATTTAATCCAATCTGATTTACATATTGTAGTGTTCGCCACAGTTGCACTTGACATAAAGTGTTTTTCACTGATACAAGCCCAGCCACACTCACGAGAGGGAGAGAGAAGATGTAGAGCCGGGGCTGCACTGTTCACACAACCATGCACAGGCTTAGAGATTGGCCATTACATTGACTTGAATAGATTTCTTGTGTGCATGAATAGCCCAGTGAGAAGGAAAAAAAGACTATGTTTCCTCTCCATGGGTTCATATTGATATTCATAGTGGCTCTCCACACCGAGAGCACAAATGTCACTGAAAATGGCCTTGATATATGCTCTCATTCTCTCCTCTTCCTGTCGCTCCATCTCTCTTTCCCTCCGTCTCTCTTCCCCCTTCTTTGTTCCCGTTTACCGGACGCACGGTGCCTGCTGCTGCCGGAAAGAAAAAAAAAAGGCAGACTGGATGATGGAGTGAGTGTGGGACATCACGCTGTTACTCATTTAGGCTTTTAATCAACCAGCGATGGAATGTTAAAGCTATCTCTTCCTATGATGCCTGCTAACCTTGACTGTGGTGTTGTTTGTTCCTGCAGTGCAGCCCCAGAACCTGTGCATGCGGCACACGCTATTAAATGTCACATTACCTGGAATCTGGAGCTCTGTTTGGTTTTGAGAGCTATTCTACGAGCATAAAAGAAAGCGGAGGCTGGCATGAAGTCATTCTCAGTTCAGATTTCATCTCTATGGTGTCTGCATCAAAGTCTGTGTAATATTTTCCTTTTAACATTAGGCAAGTGCAATGCTATAGAATATCGAATTCAAATGCAGTGCAGGCATGGCGTTCTGTTACATGTGTGTTTTATGTCTATGTAACATATTACAACAGGAAAAGAAGAGTCAAGTGGGTTTTTCCTCCATTTCTCAGCATTCATTGTGACATTATAAACACTGGTAGACAGATTTAGAGCCTTTGGACAGGCATCCGGCAGAGTGTTGGCAATAACAATGAGATATGAAGTGAAAGTATTTTGGGGTTGGAGCAGTCAGGTCGCAGGTGCGTAAATCTCTGTATATTTGTTAATTGTCCTTGGAAACCACTGACAGCACTGTTGGCTCAGGTTTGTTACTCAGGCTGTGAAGGAGGCACAGTGTGGGGATAAAAGTCAAGTCCTTTTTTTCCCCTCTGCGTTTGTGTCAAACAAAACAGGAAATAAATCTTAACTTACATATGAGATGTTTGACATTAAGGCCAGATATGCTTAAAGCAATGCTTAGTATCTGCTTTGATTGAAAATAACAACTACAGAGCCATTTTAATGATACACTGTTCTTGCACCATTTTAGTTGGGTTGGGTGGGTACAGTCTCTTGTGAGAAGTGCGTAACGCTTTGTTGCATTTCATCACACAGAGATAAACTATGTCATGGGCTTTGATGAAACTGGATCATATTTAACTCGGAAAGTGTTTTCCGGTTTTTCAGTTGCTTTGCCTCAAATCGCTGTGACATATGGAGTTTTCTGATGGCAAATATCTGCAGCCACTAAATGCTGCTGACTGTAGCTGTAGTTAGCTAGCTGGCTCAGTTAGCTGCGCACTAGCTGTCTCTATCTGGACCCAGGATAGCAAGGAACCTGCAGGGATCCTGGCAAGGTGCAGCACTTGAATGGGCACCGGAGCTGGGTGAGAGGACAATGTAACTGGGCTCAGCTGCCTCTGTTGACTTCATGACTTAAGTGAAAAAAAACCAAAGAAGATATTTCAGAAGTTTTTCAAAAGAAGAAAAAAACGAATCAATGAGTAAGAGGCAGGACACAAGGATGAAATCTCAGACTGGCGTTCAGCATGAGCTTTGCAAAATAATAGGCTGCAGAACAAATGCAGATCTGGCCTTCTTGCTCTCGACTAGTGAGTTATATTTGCTTGCTTCCTGAGTTCCTGGTAAGTCTTGTATATTTGCACCTGCTCGATGTTTGGCTGAGTTGTTAAAGTTGTCTACTTGCTGGTTTTTTATCTCAAGTAATTTTCTCTTGACAAATGCATGTGTGCAGAAGATTTTCCTACAACAAAGGTGTTTAAGTGACTTGCAAGACATTATCAAGATGAAATAATATCAAATCTTTCAGAATGTTCCCACACAGAAACTTCGAACGTGGAGCAATAACAATGACCTGTTTGCAGTTAAGTGTGTTTAAAAAAGAAGAAAAACGTCATAATTCAAGAGGTATGAGTGCAATTCAGTTAAAATGATATGCATAAAACAAACAGTGGATGAGGCCCTGCAGAGCAGCTACATATTTCAGGGCAGAGCTCCTCTGATCTGGTGGTAGTTCAAATGACACTTGGTTGACTTGTTATACATGGCTCAATATCTTTCAATAGCTTAAAATGATTACCAATATTGGAACCAATAAAGCATTTGTGGGCCAGAAATTGTGAAAGAATAAAATTAAATGATGTGTGTAACTTTGTTCTAACGTTTTATGTCCCTCCAAGGCTTGTTCCGCTCTGCCTGAAAACGGCAGGAATGTCAAAAGAGGTAAAAAAAGATGGCACCGCAGTGTGTGCTCAGTGTGTAAGTTATGGCCGTAACTTTCTCACTCTGTCAGGCGCTTTAACCGTCTGTCCTGGAGGACACATTAACTTCGTATCCTTAAATAAAGTCCTTTAAATAAAGCTGGGGGAGTTAAATAATGAGAAAGCTGCTCCCACTGTCCTTTCTGCTTTTAAATGAACCTCTGCCTTTCTTATTAATGTCCCCTTATCGCTCATCAAGGCCACTGACCCGCTACTGTAACCCCTTTCCACTCAACCACATGAGAAGCTCCGGCAAGTGGTCGCCGCAGAAGTAATTGAGGGCAATTTTCAAATTAAAATTTAAACCCCTCGTCCATCTTTATGCGGTGGGAGGGAGCGGAGGAGAGGGGTTTTGGGGCTGATGACTTGATCAGGTTTTGCGAGCTGGGCAGGTACTCAGGCTGGGCGAGGTGGGATGATGAACGAGGGGCATTAATCTCTGTGACAGAGAGAGAGGAGTTAGCAGCAGTGATAGCAGCGCTAACGGCTTTAATTAGCATTTAATCAGACGCCTCAGGGCCGATGGAGGGGGAGAGAGGAGATCAAACTCCAACGGCCTTCTGTAAGAAGAGGAGGAAAGGAAGACAGTCCCTGTGGTAACCGGGCTGATGCTGCAGGCTGTGTAAAAGAACACATGCCTATGATCCTTTTTTTGTACTCCTGTAATGATAGCAAGCTCGATGCAGCACAAAGGCCCTGGACCTTTTGCAAAAGGCTGTAGTGTTAGAGAAACATAAGCTGTACTCTCAGATACTGTAAATGTTCAGGCTGTGGGCTTTTCTGGATAGTTCGACTCCACAAGTAATGAACAGATCATTGAAAGGCTTATTATTTGAAGAGAGGGGTCATTAGAGAATGAGGGTGAAACTGTAATATTTTGGGGTCTAAAGCATATATAGTCCCCTAACCATGAAATTCTTTAGACCCCAGATATTCCTCTGATTTAATAGTTTTAACATAGGAGGACATTTTTTTAAGAGGCCTGGTAGTGTCATGGCCATTTTCTGCAAAAATCAGAGCAAGTTCCTATCCAAAAATAGTACAAAAATTTAATTATAGTTGGATAGAATCAGGAAAAGAAATTGTCAAATGCCCGTTTCAATCCACAATCTTTCTGCTATTATATTCTGTTGGTTTGTGGGGATAAAAAGCTTGCTGTGCTAATCAGATGCTTTCAAACCACTGCAGAAGAAGAGGGTGCAGCAAGGAGCATTCAGTCAGAGACATCAAACCTCTCAAGTTTAATATTCTCTGGTTTGTCGTGTGCTGCCAATACAGAGCAAAAGCTGGTGGTAGAAGCTTATTCTTATGACACAAAATAAAACAGTTGCATGTTGAAATCAGATCTCTGTCTTGGATCCTGGGTTAATTTTGGATGAATTCTGTGAACATGGTGAGATGTCGTCAGAAGACTTGTGAACTGAATGGCAGCATAACACAGATTATGCCTTTTTAACCTTAAGATAAACCTAAACTCTCATATAATCTATGTCTTAGGCAGCACATTTAAAACTCAGAACCACTTTGCTTTTGGTTTTGACTCAAAAATATCCTCTCTATAGGTGAAACTACAAAGAATAATAGATCTACAGTTCTGCAAGAAAATGTCAAGGCCTTGATGAGTTGTGAAGCCCCGGCGCAGCGAGTGTGTGTATGCGTGAGAGTGAAAGAGAGGGAGTGAATGCTCCAGATAGGTGTTTTGATGGTGACGGTGAGGAAGAGGGCTTTTGGCATGAAAGGGGCCAGTGTGTGATCATGATGTCATTAGGAGTATACAGTGAGACAGACCGCAGGAGGCTGCTGTACCGCGCTACACCCAGGGGATGTCATTACCAACCTGAAGTGAGCAGGGACCTGAGCACAGGTCGGACACACAGGAAGTGGTCTCACACACACACAAAAAGTGTATGCTTTCTTGCATGGATACACACATACACTTGTGTTTTCATGCTCACACACACACACACTGTTTCTCACAGGCATGCATCCATCACATAACAAATGGACAGATCTGTCTGACCTCTGACAGCAGACAGCACTTTTGTTACTAAACTTGACGAATTCCTCAATATCTAAGTGGACACCTCTGTGGACAAATGTGCCTCATTAATGAGCGCACACAGATGGACAACTCACACACACACACACACGTGCACAGTCGCGGGCTGAGAGCTCGTGCTGTGCTAAGTTGCAGTGTGTATACCGGTGTAGCCGTCTGCGCTTCATTACTGTTCACACACAGACAGTTGCAGTGTTTTTGTGTCAATGTTTAATGAGGGGCTGGGAGTCTGGGGACCTTACTGCTGTCAGGAGCTCCTGTAGTCTGGAGCTACCACCTGTTCCCATTCGCTCCCTAAAGGCCTTAACACACACACACACACACACACACAAACACACACACACACACACACACGTAAAAAGACAGACACAGAGGCATGCAAACAAGAAGGAGCACACACAAAAATGTGTCTATACAAACACACACACCTGACAAACTACATACACTGATTTAGTCATCCTGTGGCACCGCTGTCAGTGTTACACGCATGTAAACAGGTTATTGTGGTTAGCTGAGCCTGGCTGCCTGACAGAAGCTACAAAGAGCATGGGAATATCACTTGATACATTTCATATTCCTCGTCAGCTCGCCTCAGATGACTGCGTGAAAGCTGCTGCCAGTGAGAGTGATCCCTCTCTGCCTTTTTCTGACACCGCCGTTTGATGGAGATCTGAACCGTCCTGACTGATCGGCGCTCAATGATTCGCCAGCTGACGTGCGCCTTGGAGCTCACAGGCCGCATCCCATAACGATCCGTGACAGACAAAAAGTGCAGCTGTACAAAAAAATTTTTCTTGCGTCAGAGTGGAAAAAAAAAAAAAAAAGGCAGGAGACATGAATGGTACATTTCAAAAAACTAACTTTTATTAAAACAAAAAACAAAAAAACAAAAAAATCAATTATTGACTCATTAACAAGATTATAAAACAGTGATTTAGTTACATAAATAAATTGATATCGGTGTATCAAATCTTAATTTCATAAGCATGTATACATGGGTCATTGTAATAAATAAAATGGGAGAGCAGAAGATTCCTACACAAACAAAATACAACAAAACAAAAAACTAAAAAAAAAAAAAAAAAAAAAAACAGCTAGAAAGACTCAGAGGAAATTGTTTCTGAAGAGAACAAGAGACACTGGACAACGTATTTTTGCACCAAACACACGTGAGGAATTGCTTTGTTAAAGCATGAGTTACACAGCCATTCACTTACTAATTAAGGACACTAAAGCTGGGACCAAGGTGGGTTGTCTCTCACCTCTTAGAACGCGTTTGGTTGTTAGATAGATCTCCTGTTTGGTTACTTTAAAGCGTTAAGACAAGGCAAGAGAAAAGGCTGCTTTCATCTTTAATGAACACAAGATAGAAAAAGATGCACAGAAAACACAAAGTCAGACATGTATAGAAGGTAAAAAGGCAAGTAATGAGAGGACAGCTGAACATTGCAGAGAAGACACTGGAAATTCTGCGGTGAACGAAAGAAAGTGAGGAGACTTGTTTTTTTATTTTTTTACTCTTAGCTAGATTGGACCTGTGCATATTTATCAATGTGAGACTTGTTGAGTTGCACAACTATGAAGTTACTCCGACAAGGGTTATATTACTGCAAAACTTCAGCCAGGAGATGTCCTTAAATGCATGTAAGGCTGGACATAGAGTACATGATTTTTAACCAGATTCATCTCCAATTAGCTCCTGTATAAATCACATTACAGTTATTTTTTCCCCATAGGATCCTATGGGAAACTAGGCTAGTGCAACAGCTTACATGCATAATTAAGTACTTTAAGAAATCCTGTATTGTGTTTTCAAACATTTATCAGCCGTTGGCCTGAAGTAGTCTACCTCCATCCTCTTTCTAAGCTTTAGTCAGCAGGAATGAATGACAAAATGTTTTTCTCCACCATCACAATTTGACTCAACCTGCATTTCTGACCGGATCCAGCGTCTCAAGTATGAACACGAGAGGCCTTGTGAGTCCAAAAAAAGCCACCAACAAGGTCAGTCTAGTCCTTCTGATATGTTGTGTTTTCAACAAAAGAGAGAGAGAGAGAAATAAAAAAAGGAGAAGACAAAAGAGAAAAGGAGAGTGAGAGAGAGAGCAAACTACAGCGGCTTCAAGTATTTCACATTACATAGAATACTCTGTATAAATTAGTTAACATATACTTTCAGATCCTCCATATTCAGACATATACTATGGCATATATACAGAGTACAATAAATGCTCGCTCATGTTGTGTCATGTTTGTGTCTTTTTCCTGTAGTCAGTCGTTCATTTGTTCCGCCTTTTTTTTTTTCCTGTGTAGAGAAATCCCTGAGAACGTTCTGGTTGACAATTACTGAAGGTTCCACACAATGAACTATAACAGTAGAAAGTCTAATTTCTATGATTCACATGCACAGAGGGAAATGACACTGGCCTCGTCTGAAAATACCGTACAAGGGTGGCTGTAAGAGATGAGAGGGGACTGACATACTGACACATCTTCCAAGTGTGTTCAAGCCAATTTTTTTTTCGGGCGGTGTTAAGTACCGATGCCAGGGCAGTGACGTACAGCAGAGCCGAGCGTGCAGAAACACCTCAGCAGGATCTGACTCCACATCTCCTCATAACCTTGGTCTCACTGTTTAATTAACACTGTCAGCTATCATGGATGATAAATATCATGATAGCAAAAAAAAGAAAGAGAAAGAGGAAATAAAAAAAGGGAGCAGGTTCAATACCGCATCATGAGGTAGTCGTCTCCCTCTGGGTATCTACTTCAACTTAAAAAGAAATAACTATAACGGTTATTTAGTCAAACTTGGGCTGTTTAAAATCACAGCTAAACTACATTACATTAATGTAACAAGAATACTCATGATCTTTGTCTGATGTGCCATCACTGTAGTGCCTGCACACTGTCCTCTGTCAAAAAACAGGTACTCATTATGGAGGTGGGGAGGATTACAACAATAACAACAACACGAGTTAGCTAAGAGCATTGTTGTGTGTGTGTGTGTGTGTGTGTGTGTGTGTCTGTTTTTGTAATGGAGCTAATGCCTGGGACCCAGAGAAAACTAATGGCTGCTCAAGTGCTGCTGCTGCTGCTACTGCTGTGTCTAAAGAAAAATGCTGATGGCGGCTTTCTGTCAGTGCTAACCCAAGCTGCGCCACGCCGAGCTAAGCTGTGCAGTGCTGCCCAGCGCCCACCGGAGAGGGCCTGGACAGAGGGAGGTGCTCTGTGTGGTTTAAAGCCTTAGTTTCTCTTTGAGGATGCCGAGACATTTTTTTTAAAAACTTTTTCATCTTCTTCTCATTTTTTTTGTTTTTTACATGAGCGCTATTGTAGAAGGGCTTCAGCCACTTGACAACATATAACCCAATATACACTGAAAACAAAGGGAAAAAAGATGCCTTTAAATCATAAAAATAAAAGGAACAAAATTAAAAAAAAAAAAAAAAGCCATTTCACTTTTCATTTTCCTCTCGCACACATGTAGAGAAATACACATAACATTCACAACATGACAAATTTCCTCTCTTCTGAAAAATAAAAACACTTCTGTACACATAGTAGTAATAATATTATTAATAATAATAATAGTAATAATGTTTATAACAATAACAACAGCAAGAACAATAATACCGCGTGTGGCTCTGTTGATTTTTTTGTCATCTTTTCCTTTCTCTTTTTGCTTCATTCTACAAGTCACATCCCTCTTTTTACTTGTCTATTTTATAAGTCCAAAAGAAGTTCAAAAGGCAGACTCAAGTTAATAGAAAAGTACTAGAGTGGGAGGGGGAGCTTCTGGCGAACCCCCAGCCTCACCCTCAGCCAAACCTCTCCCTCACCAGCATCATCAGTTTCTTTTTGCCCTTGTAGATCTGTTTCAGGTTGTCTATGAACTGGGTGAACTGAATGTGTCCGTCGTGAGCCATCATGAAAGTCTCCCGGGCCTTTCCCAGGAACTCGATGAACTCGCTGTAGTGGCGCGGGCTGATGTGTGTGAGGCGCGAGTGCGTGGTGTTGATGTAGGCCCCGATGGTTGCGTCCAGC
The DNA here is from genome assembly GCA_029783725.1 of Acanthurus tractus. Taxonomy (NCBI): domain Eukaryota; kingdom Metazoa; phylum Chordata; class Actinopteri; order Acanthuriformes; family Acanthuridae; genus Acanthurus; species Acanthurus tractus. Next base: position 12,892,866 of record JAQNCA010000027.1, read on the forward strand.
AGCTGCCTGAGCGGCGCCTTGTCCAGCGACATCAGCTTCCCAGAGTTCCTACGGCTGTGCAGCGCCGACACCATGCCCGGCGTGGTCAGCGTGCACCTCCGCAAAATGTCCGAGAGCACGGTGGCGCACTTGACGCTTTTCACCACAAGGGGTATGACTGCGGCCAGCTCGTTTTTCCCCAGCGAGTGGCTGAGTGCGCAGGCCCACAGCACGTCGTTGATGGCCGGGTGTGTGTCCTGGTTGTAACTGAGGTTCAGGTGAGCCATGGCTAACGTCGCCAGCTTATACGCCCTCATCGGGTAACCGCGGTGCTCCATGTAGCGTGCTATAGTAAACAGCTGTGTGTAGCTCATCCCTGTCGCCGCCGCGTCCAGTACAATCTGGTAGGCTGTCTCGAAGGCAATGTGGTCCTTTTCACAGAGTGTAAGAGCAGAGAGGGCGCAGTTCTGGGGGTCCTTCATGGCACACTGCAGGGCGAGGGTGCGGGCGGAGGAGGCCAGGTTCTCCTGCTGATGGCAGTCCAGGTGGAGGCGGACGATAGTGCTGTTTGACATGACAGTGGTGGCAACGATACTGGTGGCTTCTGTGGGAGTGAAGAGGGTGAACCAGCTCTGCATGATGCTGTCCAGGGCGTACACACCTGGAAGTCACAAATGAAACAGAATGAGAGGAAAGTTGGAAGATAAAACTATTACGTCAAGTGCATCTTGGAATTAGGGTTTGTCTTGATATCTTTAAGCTGAATAGTAAGAACACAATATTCATTTATATTTTCTACAGAGAGGGATAAATGTTCCGTTGCCATAATGCCGTCATATGATTACAGTGATGTAATAACAATATACTTCCCAGCACTTGGCCTTTTTGACCAATCAAACAAAAACAACTTGCTCACTTACCCACTTCAGTGGCACATGTGACTAACCAGCGCACCATCTCCCTCCTCCTCCAGTTTAATGTGGACAGAGTTATTCTCATCACCTGAGGATGATGGACAAGAAAAGGAGGCGGGATGACAGGTGAGTCATAGAGAAAACACTTTAAACAATATTGTTTACAACAAACAGCACAACTGAAATATATCTGCCATTCTCAAGACTATTTTGAATATCTGTGTTTTCTACTTTAAATCTCTCCTCATCAGTATACTTGAAGAAATAATAATAAAATAACAATAATAATCGAAAATATTCAAACTTTTTTCTTTTTCCCATTTCTATTTTGTTACTGACTGAGGATGAGAGATACTTAAATAATGGAACATATGGGGACATTGCAAGTATGATCGGCTTGGTTTACAGCAGCAGTGCAGGCTTGTTTGACAAATGTCAAGAGTGAAGAAATAAAACAACTTAACAATGCTTCCTTACACATTTTTCTTCATAATTATCTGGTTAAACTGAAATTAAAAAAGAACCCCTGTAAAAAAAAATGTGCGTAAGGAATGTTTTGTAGTTAAAATGATGAAAAAAATGAATAAAGTGCCACTTAAGAACAGTCTGGTAAACACTTCAGTTTGTGAGTTTTTGAGAGGAAATAAACTAGTTTTGAAAGAGATTTTCTTTTTCATGCAGTTTAAAGATGCAGAGAGTTGGATCTGTAATGGTATGGTAGACGTCTCATGGGAGTCATGAGGTCTGGCGATTGCTCTGCATGGTCGAATAAAGGCCGTGGAGTATGGAGTCATTTCACACGAATGAGCGCTCCTCACAGTGCAAATATGGTTCCCTCATGAGAGTCCCATATTCCAAAACGATAATGCCACCACAGCTTTTTTTTTAAAAAACGAGTTAAATAAACAGCAGAATAAAGTCCTTCCATGGACTCAAGAGATATAAACAAAACTGAACCACTCTGGCATTAAGATTTCATCCTCAAGCTGGAAGATTTTCCTGTTGAAAAAGATATTATTTAAAAAATACTTCTATGGATAAAAATTAGATGTAGTGAAAGGAGTCTTGCAACCTTGTTGAGTTTGGTACGAGTAGAATGTTGCGATTACACACTAAATGAAACACCAAACAATTCAAACAAAGCGATCTTATGGAAATGTGTTTAGTTTTGGTTCATGATTCATCTCTGGACTAAAATAGTGTTTCTTGTTAACTGATTTACGCACAAAAATTTACAACCTGACCTGACAACCGTCTAATAAAGGGGCCATAAATGAACGTGCAGTTTTGACAAATGGCGTGGGCGTGCTGACGTACCTGCAGTCCCAGCTCCAGAGAGACTTTGAGAAGCGTGATGTCAGGCAGACTGTCCATCAGAGTGGCGATTTTGAACGCGTCTTGTGCCAGTTTGAAGATGTGAGACGAGGAGTGAATGTTTTTCTGGATGGACTCCAGGACTGTCTCCAGCCTCCGACTGTCACCTAGAAGGGATTCGACCACAGTGACGCTTTAGTACAGTTGTAGAGATTTCTGCTGCATATACTGGTATACATTATGTGCGCGTTGCTACTGCTATCCAACTTCCCCATTGTCAAGCTATTTAGCAGCAAGGACCTTTTGCCGAGTGCAACATGTGCTTTGTGAACATATCTGCACCTTTGGCAGCAGTGAGCATGGTGGAGGCCAGCTCACACTGCTGAGACTCTATGTGGCTGAGGGTGAACCAGCGCGGGTAGCGGTTGGGCACCACGGAAACGATGTGGTGGGGTCGTGACAGGTCACCAGACGAGGCCGTCGACTCCAACACAGGCAACCTGACAGAGAAACAGACAAGAAAAATAAAATCCTTGAACCTCTGTTGTGCAGCTTCATTAAATTTACTTCAATTATGAAATATATATATATAACACAATATTGCTGATGCTTTTAGAATACTTAAATGTAAGGGAAATAAGGGAAATATTGGGATAAGACAGGCAATGAAATGGAGAGAATGATAATTAGAGACAAACATCAAATGTCACTGAATCATCAAAATCAGTGAAGTCCCTCCTGCCTTCATACAGTAACAAGCAGAGAGGCAGAAAGTCTATACACACAGAAAAAGTCTTCATTATGATGGTCTGAAAGTGACTTCAAAATGAAAATGACTTTAGCGATCACAGGGGGATTAAAGTTAGCCTATCCCTGCAATTTACTTCCAGCCTAGTATTTAATCACCTAGAAACCAAGGTATAATTAGTATTTTCTTCACTCTAATTGGTCATAATGAAGTCGGATCCATGCAACACCTGCTAGCGCATGAAGGAGCTTCTTGAGTTTCTCTCTCTCTCTCTCTCATTATAATAATACTGACAGGGCCAAGTCTTCTCCAGCACCACGAGCACCACCAGTTTTACCACTGTGGCCGGCTCATCTCCTATTCTGCTTCACTTCTCTTCCCTCTGCTCCCCCCTCAGTTTCAAAGGTCTTCTTTCCTTCAGAAGACAGCACAACCTGGCCTTCTCTCAGCCAATCACAAAGCTAATTGAGTCCACGGGGAAATTAAGGAATTCACCTTCCAGCCCCGTAAGGCTGGACACACATCAAACAAATACCGACACACATGAATGAAAAGAGTCTACACTCGCACACACACACACACACGCTCAGATAGACACACACACCTGCCCTTTTGAAAACACATCAAAGCAGCCCAGTAAAAGCAATGTGATGCTAAATGCCAGTTTCAATTTCAGAGCAAAGTGCATGTGATACTGTTGCCACCCGAGTGAAGGCATGTAGAAAAACAGTATCTTCTTCACTTCTTCACTTTTTTTTTTTCTTTCTTTTTGCCCAAGAGGGCACAAGCGGGTCTCGCCGCTTGGAGAGAGGAGGTGACAAAAACCCAGTCGAGATGTGTGTGAGTGTGAACACTGACACTTTCTGTAAAACGGAGAGGTCTGGAAGCCCTAGCAACAGCCGGGTTCACTCCACACACGTCTAAAGAGCTGCTAAAAGCTTCCACCACACTGGGGCCTTCTGGAAGATTCCTGGGGTGTAGCAAAGCAAAAGAAAAAGGCCCTGGGTAAAGATGGAGGCCTCATCAACATTCCTGTCTTTGTTTGGTTTTCACCAGAGAGCCAGAGGCCTCCATTGGATGGGAGCTTGAGAGGCCTGGATGGCTGAAAAATAACCTCCTCAAAATGTTGGGAGGAAAATCCATACTGGGCTATTGTTCCATAAGAAACAAAAAAGAT
>JAQNCA010000027.1:12897097-12908750 GCA_029783725.1 Acanthurus tractus
CAAAAAAAAAAAAAAAAAAAAAAGGAGCCCTGGGTAAAGATGGAGGCCTCATCAACATTCCTGTCTTTGTTTGGTTTTCACCAGAGACCCAGAGGCCTCCATTGGATGGGAGCTTGAGAGGCCTGGCCTGCTGAAAAATAACCTCCTCAAAATGTTGGGAGGAAAATCCATACTGGGCTATTGTTCCATGGGAAACAAACCAAAAAAATAAATGATGAAAAAAAAAAAGGTCCTAATGGAGCACTCTGAAGCATTCAATCACAGCACAAGTACAGTATACTCCCTGCTCTGGGTGCGTTCTCATCAAACACCTTGTAAACTACTGCAAGAAAAAACGGAGCACACTGCCTATAAACATGATCATCTTTTCAGTGTAATAGCACTATACAAACTCTCAACTCAATGTCGAGTGCGCTTAAAAACATCAAATTAAACTCATATTTCTTTACAGCACTGCCATGGCTGGATATAAACATGTATTATCAATGCTATATAAAACACATACTGAGTGAGCTGGAAGAGGCAATCAATCCATGTGTGAGGCGGGGGGGGGGGTCTGGTGTCAAACGGGTCCTGTGGCACTGTGACGCCCTGTCACATCTCAACACAGAAGTACTTCAAGCTACAGAGATATTCAAAGGCGATGGTGTGGAGGGAGTCTGAGGGGCCGTTGAGTGCAGGCGTCTTATAATGAGTGGGAAATACTTAGGAACTCACATAATTTTTAGTTTAAATAGATAAGAAGGAGTATGTAAGGAGTAGTTACTGGCACAAACACTATAAATTGCATATTCATACATTCATATCTACATATACGGTGCAAAGGAAGTGAAAGAGAAGAACAAGGACGTTGATAGAAAGCAGTCCAGCCAGGTTTTACCTAAATCCTGAGGCCCTTTGGGGTTTCTGGTCAGCATCACTATGACTACTGACCTCTCTACCTCATGCTCCTTTCCCCCTGTGACTGTAAACACCTTTCACTTTTATAATCCATCAAATGCACATCTATCAGCAAGTGTCACATCCGCTGGAAGAACTCCAGTCTATACACAAATTCAAAGTTGGAAGCCCTCATGATACATGACAGGAGGGATCAAGTCACACATGACCCGTAACTTAACCTCAAATTTTTTGTTTGCCCCTCTGACGTGTCTTGGATGCTCAAAACGATGTTTGCTTTTGGGTGAAGCACACAACAAGTATCTCATCAAGATGTCAAAAACGTCAACGTCTCAATAAATAAGAAATTCCATCATTGTTAAGCTCTCATTTGTGCATGTTTTGCTTTTAAAGTGGTGTGGAACAAGGTTTGAGACCACCAAAGGATTTTCTCCGACACAATGCTTGTAATCGTTTTTAACTGGATTTAAAAAATCAAAATGCACAGAGATATTTAGCTATACACACTTGCACAATAAAAAATCCTACTCCAGGATGTCTGTAGCGATGGTGCATTAGCGTGGTTCATTGTAAAAAACACAAAGGTGGTGCAAACAAGGGACCTCTTTGTTGCAGCATCTCTGCATAAAAAGGGCTTTAGCGTGTGATTGCTATATCATTGTCTAAATCCATCCTCAGACTACAGTTACGATACACAGTGCATTATATTCAGAAAATACAGGTTATGCAGAGAGTCAGAGTGTGTGGATTACAGCGAGGATCTGGATTCATTAGCAATAAAAGACTTGTATCTCATATGTAAATTTCATATGGTAACAGGGGCCTGGGATTCGTCTCTTTGGCTTCCAAAGAGTTGCGAGAAAGAGGGAAAGACTCTGGAGAGACAGCAAGCTTCTTCTTCCTCTTCTTCTTCTTCTACTTCTTCTGTGGTCGCAGTCACATTCTGGGCAGCCTGTGAACCAGTAGGCAGCTCCACTGTTTTTCTCGTTGGCCACTCACACCAAGCCATCGCACCGCATATGCTGCTCTCACACTCTTTAATTAACCTCATGCACAGTGCGCAAACAGACACATACACAGACTTTTAAATACTCTGCTACATATACTGGCAATGCATTTGTGTATGGAGGCAGTCTGACTTTTCTCGCACCAGAGAGAGAGTGAAAAAAAAAGCTGGTTTAAGAGCAACCGGGAAGGAGAAGACAAATAGGAAAAAGCAAGCAGAAAACGAAAAAGTGTGTAAATGAGCGAGAGAGCGAGACTTTCTCCCTCTCGCGTATCAATGATAGTGTTATAATAGGTCCATTAAAATAGCCCTGGTTCCTTTACCTCCTCCTCTATATTTAACTGTCCGCCGTCCCATGGGAGCAGGGAGGTATATGCTATCATATTACACTACGCTACATTACACACATTCATTATGTGCTGAGTAGACACCCCTGGCTCCCAGGAGCGCCCATAAGTGGCCATATTATTCTAAACCGCTAGTTTCACACCACAGGGGTGAGGACGGAGGACATGAGGGGAGGAGACGGGGAAGGTGACGCGAAGTTGCAAGGGAGGAGTGGGAGTGGCTGACTCAGGGAAAACCGGTTTGGGATGTGGGTTTAGAGGCAAAGAGGGAACACTTGGCGGTTGGATGTGCAACCTTGCACCACACAGCAGCTGAATGAGAGAGCCAACCGCGTTGTTTTGGTTTTGTAGGCACGTTTTTGCAATTCCTTACGCCTCCTGACTGGTTAACTGGTGGAAAGCGTGAATGATGTGTTTGTTGTCCTGTTGATCTCCGTTTGTCCGACCCGTGACACATAACGGCACGAGCCAGAGTAAAAAAAAAAAAAACTCACTTCTCATTCATTCACTAATCATTTGCCAGTTTCTCAGCAATGGACTCAGAGAAGGCCGGCTTTGTAGAAACACAACAAACATCTTCCACACGCTGCCCTCTCCCTGTTGGCCCTGTGCGCGCGCGCGCGTGTGTGTGTGTGTGCGCTTCCTTCTCATTACAGCCACACTAATTACACTCTCATTAATGTAATTAATATTCACTGATCCAGCTCCCACTAGTCACAACATCAAAACACAGCAGCACAGACTGATTAACACACATACACATGTACACATTGTCCACAGATGAATACACACAGGAGCTTAATATAGAGAGATCACATGGAAAACGCACAGTCAGACCCGGGACAGACCCCCAAAATAAACACCAGGAAATACTTTTCATATCCTTGCGTCTGTAAAATCCTCTCATATTGATGCACTAGACTGCACAAAAAAGAGGAGGGATCACCACATAAAAACCCCACGTTTCCACCTGCCGTAGTGTAAATCAAATTTAAATGTGCAATATTCAAAAGATAAGAGTCTATTTAAAAATCAGATGATAACAACAAGCCTGGATAAGTCTATATAAAGCTTTCAGTCTCTGCCCAGGAAAAAACATTATTTTCTAAGTGGTCACCCTCTATTTAAGAGTTTTCCATTGTAATGTTTTAAAAAGCTCCATTAGCCCAAACTTGGGAGGATTTACTTAATCCAAGGATCAACATTTAATTCTACAAATGAAAATCACTAAAATTTGATTTACAAGGTTTTGACATGATTACAGCAACAAACACACACATGCACACACACACACACACACACACACACACACACACTCACAAACATACTTAAGAGACCTACCGCATGGCTCTCAGTGCAATTTTGTACGCCAGTTCAGCGTCGTGAGGTAGGAGAGAGGTAAAGAGATAGCGGGCGAAGGTGTGCATGGGAACACTCTCTCTGTGGACGATCTCTCCGAGGCCAGAGTACGGACCAGCTGCTCAAAAACACACACACACACACAAAAAGGTGGGGCTGTTTTTAGTGGTGGAACAAAGAGGAGGAAGAAATTCATAAAACAATTATCTGTCTCTTCAGATCAATAAATGTTATGGTGTGGCATTGAAATTTATGGAATATACAGTATACAGAGACAATAAAAAAAGCAAGTAAAATTTCATATTGTTGTATATGGAGTTGTACTTTTTCCACAGCACACTGAGGACTGACATATTTGGTGCAATCCCTCCCACCCAGGAAGAGGCAGAGCCACGCGCCATTAAAACAAACTGTGACGTCAAGAACCATATGGTCGTGTGTGCAGACTTGGCCTCATGCTCTCTGCCTTCTCCACCCCCATCTCTTCCTGCACTTCCCCTGGTCCCTGGTGGGTTATTTTAAACCCCAACAGGCTCCTAAGCCACAGACCACATCACACAGTGGCGCGGTTGCAGCAGCCTCCAGGGGCCCACAGAGGCCTCGGAGCCTGGTGCTCTATTAGTGACGGAGCCAGAGGTGGGTGGTCGCGCCGGGGGCCGAGGCTGAGGCTGAGGTTTGGGTGGGGACCTGAGTGGAGTTTGACTGGGCAGGGAGGGCCCTCCAGGATGTGCCACCACCCCTCCTTATCCCTCCTCCTCCTCCTCCTCCTCCTTCTGCTTTTCCCATAACCAAACCTCATTCTGTTCCAGCTCCAGTCCTGTAAATGTACACACTGTTGTGTGTGCACGCATGTGTGTGCTGACACAATACCCCTGGTGTTACTGTGTAAAGAGCTCATTTTGGTCTGGCCCAGGGCAGCTCAGCCTCTATTTGCACCACAAAATGAAAGGATAATAAATACTGAGACAGAGTCCAATGTGTTTTTTCCTGTTTTGACAGGAATATGTAGGTTCTTGGTTTGTGAAAGGGAGAGAAAAGAAAGAGAGGAGGTGAGTCTGTATGTGTGGAGACTGTAGCGAGCCGTAGTGAAACAAAGGGAGAATAAGGGTAAAATATATTGTTACGTGTTCTCACCCTCTAGCAGAAAGACGGCCTGTTTACGGAAGATTTTGACCAGGGAGTCGTCCAGTTCTACTTCCTGCAGCTTGGCCAATAGCTGCTCCTCGTTGCGACACACCTTCTCTTGAGCATACAACCCGTCGGGCATCACCCGCTGCTGGCCTAAGCCAATCAAAGCCGTCTCCACTGCCAGCGCCACATAAGATTCGCCATCCCCTAGCAATCGCTGCACAGGCATTCGCTGGAGCTCTGCTCGGCTTACAACACTGGAGCAGTCTGTGACGAAGAGAGAGGAGAGAAAATATAGAGTTAGACAAGGAGGAAAGGAACTGAAACCAAGGAACTGAGTTGGCATAAAGTGGTCCTGTGTTATTCTCTGAGGTTTTGGACACAGATGTGCCTGTCTCCTATGGAAAACCACTGCGTCAGTCACACAGCAGACATCTGAACCCAGTGACCATCCAAAATAAAGATCAATTGCTCAGGAGCATTTTGTTCACATCTGTACCTCAGAGGAAAGGGGCTATTTCTGTGAACAGAGGAGGCAATAAGGGGAAGAGCGACTGCAGAGCGTAGGAGAGGAGAATTAAAAAAACATGAGAGGAGGCAAGATAAGACGGAGAGACTGAAGGCGAATCTGCACTTAAACTGTGCATCTGCGATCGATCATATATGAAAGACATGAAAAATACTTCTTATTATGTGTCTGCAAAGACTAAAAAAATGCTCTGTAGTAGTAAACAAGGTCAGGATGAGAGTTTAAATCACATTTTTTGCAAACCTAAAGTAAAATAAAAAGTCCCTGGGAGTAAAACACAGCATATTAAAAATATTTTAATTCATTACAATTTTTGTATTACATTCAAATGCTTGCATACTTTTGTAAACATATCCCTTTTCATTTTGCATAATGATATATGGCCTTGTATGTGGTAGTAACCTCATGTGAGTGGTTTGTTATTATATGGAATATGCCATATTATGCTCCACTATTACCGTATAAATGTGTGGTATTCCTAAAGTCTACACAAAACATGCAGAATGATCCTCTGGATCTTGTTTGGCTTAATATTCACTGTTTTAATAAGCTGAAATAGAACTGCAGATTTTTTGACACATAAGTGAGTGACTTTGTTTCAGGATGCGAGTTACTGTCAGTCAGCAGCACCTGAGAGGTCTAAGCAGGTGTTGGAGCCCTCCTCTCCTACTCGCCCCGACTCCGTCAGGGTGCTGAACAGGGTACCGATGGGGTCCAGGGGGTGTCCAACCCAGCCCTCCATGTTGGTTATGGAGGTGTGGCCTTTATGGAGCAACTCTGAGTTGAGACAGAGCAGATAAAGACATAGTTAAAAGAGCCAAAATTATGCTTTGGAACATAAATTGTTTTTAGTTAAAAAATATGTTCGCTGAACAGAACAAGTGTGAAAAAAAACACTATAAAATGACTTCCACTCGGGAAACTGAAAAGTTCTTTAATCAAATGTAACAATGAGGACGGTGAATGCAAAACAAAATGAAAATTGGACTTTTACGAAGACAACCATGCAACATTTTTTCTTTTTGCTACAGGCATTTAATTACTCTGTTTGCCAAAAATAAACTTAAATTAGTTTAAAACAAGCTTCAAAGCTTGAGGAGTTTTGGAGAATTTTATCCTTCTCTCTTCTGTCCAAGTATCTATTTCCCCTTGAATATTAAAGTGTATATTTATGCAAGGATGGATGTCATATGATGCTATTTGTGTGAAATAGATTTGTGAGAAGGATTTGCTTGTGAAGTTGTTTTCTGACAATAAAGAAAACTCAAGTGATAAAAAAGGAGCCTCACCTTTCTTATGTCGGCGAAAGTGCTCCAGTTGCCTCTGTTGTTGCCGTCGTAGCGTGTTCACCACAGCAATGGCCAATCGGAGGGCTTCTCTTGGGTAACCATGTGAACGCAAAGCATCCACCCTGGCACAGGCCGTCGGGACATGTTCTGATGAACAAAAAAAAAAAAAAAAAAGAAGTTAGCTTTGGCCCTAACATTCTCCATTTGGCCTGTGTGTGTGCTCAGTCTTACACAGTGGGTATAAATAACTGATCCGACACATGAGCTCACACAAACACCTACATACACATGGACTCACCATGCCACAAGGGCCAGCCGCGTGAGTCAAAGAGGGAGCCCTCCTGGTTGTCATGGTAACAGTAGTTGGCATAGAGGTCACTGGCGATGATGTGCTGAAGGTGTCGGTCCTGCCAGTGCAGGTCACAGGCCTCAATGGCCCGTGTGAACACAGTCCTGTGGGGGCGCATCTCTGCAAAGGGAAGAGGCGGAGAAGTGAGGAGGGGGTGTGAGGGGACTGAAATCACCTCCACATGTTGAGATAAAGGCAGGTGAGGCCAACGTGCATGGTCATTGGGTTGCTTTTTGTTTCTCCGGTGCACATGCATTCAAATATATATTGATGCCATGTTAACTTTTGGGACACGAACATCAACATCATAAAGAATCCGCTGGAGGGAGAGCAAACGCTTTGAGTGTATTGGCTTCATGAAAAAAAATAGAAAAAATCAACAGGTTGATTGTTTTTCATCAGGTTTAGTGAAGTGAATGAAAAAAACATAAAAAAATTATGATTTGGATGTGAGTTGATGTCCATGTGCGCTATTTCTTCCCCACTACAACTGTCTCAGCCTGGTGCTCGAGACCAAACTGCATTTGCAAATTGGTCAACTTCCTCTTAGTTTATTTCCCATCTTCCAGAGGCTCCAATAACAGGAACTTCTGGATGCAACTCAATATTCCTAAACTAATTAAAGCAACAAGATGTGGTACATGGTGCTAAACCACACATGCAAGTCAAATCAGTGCTTGATCTGATTTCAAGCAGGAAAAAATTGCAGCCATTGACCACCAATGATCTCAAATAACGGATTAACAGCACACTGTGGGTAAGAGTATCTGACAAGACATAAGGCAGGAGAGGGCAATGCTGTGACAGAACCGCAATTCACATTTGATCGCAGTACCATCTAGTCTGACAGTTTGATCTAAGTTTTGTGCAACAAGTCAACTACAACAACAGGTAAGTCAACAAATAATACTTCAGCGTATAATCTTAAATTGGAGACAAATTTCTGGCTTCGGAGTGTCCTGTGTTTGACGGAAAATAATCACAGTGTTCCACGTGTTAGAGAGGCTTCACTTCTGATATTTACAAATACCACATGAAGAGCAGCACTTCTCACCTTCACGACTGTGAGATTACAAAGTAAACACGTTACTGACAGACACGCTAAACTTGTCAGTCTCTGACCTTGGTTGCCATGGGCACCCTGAGGCAGCGAGTGGGTGAGGTTGGGCAGTTCGTTGCCGTGGTTACCGTCCTCCCAGGGGCAGACGTCCACGCTGTTCCATCTGCGCAGCTGGCGCAGCCATGATGACTTCTGCTCCGGTTTGCAGTGGGGATTCAGTACGATGCACATCCACAGGGCACCTGGATACGCACACACACACACACACACATAAAAGTAAAAAAACAACAATAATAATAATAATCTTATGCACCTCAGTCAGCTGTCCTTCAAAATGTTTGGCAGTAAGTTAAGCAATAAGTCTTACAGTGCAGGTCTATGGAGAAAAATCCTTAATACAGTTATCATGCAAGACTGAAAGCTGGAGGCAGTTTTCAAAGATGTGCAGTGTTCACAACATTGTTTCTCTTTCTTTTAGTGCACATTCTGTATGCCGCCGCCATCTTGCACTGGAATACAAAAGTCTGTGAAAACAGAGAACTTAACTAGTCCCGAGGCAACGCTGACTGCACACACATCATTTTGGAGTAAATTGGAACAAACAGAATATGAAAAGTGGCTACGTCTCTGGGGAAGCAAGCACATTCAGGGATTTTACTCTCAAGGCTGCTGGAGATATGTAGACTCTACAGTGTGTGTGTATGTGTGGGTGTATGTGTGTGTGTGTGTGTGTGAGACAGAGAAAGATTGGGCTGTACTTATGCATGTGTGCAGAGGCAGAGAGAGTTTGGGAGGAAGGACGAAGACAAGGACGGAGACAGAACATGAAGAAAGAAAAAGAACACAAAAGGTGCAGAACAGAGGGAGAGCAGAAAAAAAGGGAAATGAAATGGGAGCAGAGATGATTTGGACGTGGAGACATGGGTGAGGACAAGCGAATGAGGAATGGCTTTGTGTCTAGAGGAGAGGAGAGGAGAGGAGAAGCTGCGGCTCAAAGAGGAGAAAGACAAAAGAGGCGGAGAGAGAGAGAGAGAGAGAGAGAGAGAGAGAAAGAGAGAGAGAGCGGTGCCGAGAGGCAGCATTCACCACACATCAGGGGGAGTGATAAGGACTTGGGAAGAAGGGTTTGAAGTGTGGACTTCAAAGAGACCGTACACACTCTTCCAAAAATACGTGGGATTGAAACAGATGAGATCACTGCGCTGTCCTCACAAAGTGCAGAACAAGACCAAAGGGAGAAAAGGAACATCATCATCAACAGCGGCGGCAACATCAACTGAGACGTTAGAGGGAAACAACAAAGGCAGGAGACAACACGACTGCTGTCCTGTGACGGGCTCGTTGGTTTTGTGGTCTGCGAGGAAGTGTTTTGCTGTAGGTACAGTACATCTGTCAAGAGAACTACACACTTTATCAAACAGGATGACTAAGGCGAGCGGCACTCTGTCACATCAACTAAATATATAATGCGAAGTGTTTGAAAACATCACGGAGGTCATAATATTTGGGATTTTGATGAGGTGCGATGTGCAGCATTAAACGGCTCGTAATTTACAAAGACACTCCTGCTGAGCTGCCAAACTTACATTCACAGTGAGGGGGAGAGACTGGGCTGTCAGTGATGAGTGTGTGTGTGTGTGTGTGAGAGAGAGAGAGAGAGAGAGAGAGAGTGTGTGGGCTGCCTTGGACACAAAGGACAAATAAACATACAAAAAAAAAATATGCGCTTGTGTGCCTTTGTGTCGATGTCTGAGTTTGATCGACCATCTTGCTAAATCCATCCGTGCCTGTGCATATCGGGTGTGAGAGGTGTATGCGTGTGTGTGTGTGTGTGTGTGTCTGTCTGTCCGTCTACGTGTGTGTTTTTCCTCCTCACCTAGCTCGTCCCAGAGCTGTCTGTACTTGTCGGTCATGGTGGTGCCCTGCTGTCTCCACAGCGCCAGCCGAGGGTCGGCCATGAACTGTTCTGTGATCAGTGTTAACATCCTCGCTCCGTTGGAGTCACGCATCTTCAGCATCTCCCTCACCTGCAGGAGGAGGAGAGCAGAGGAGACAGGGGGGGGGGGACGGTTACGTACAAGCCCGCACATGTGTGTAGTTTATACAAACAGATTTACAGAGGATAAACACACAAACACGCGCATTAACAATAAGATGCACAAAAAAGGATTTACCAATTTACAGACAAGGCGTACAGAACCACATTAGACTACACACTCAAATTAAAAGAAGGTCAGACGCAGGCGCCCTCTGAAAATGCATATATGGAAGTTCATTAGTGACAAAATGGAGCAACCGCTGAGCAAATTCAAGCTGTGCTCATTGCTTCTGCACAATGTCATTTATACTTATACAATCTTGCGATTAAAAGTAATCCCACACAGTTTTTTAAGAGGACTGTATGCTGCATCTTTTTTTAATCTCTATTATACAGATTTGTCAATATGAGTGATATGAGCTGATGCACACAATTGTCCTCACAGGCATGAATGAAGTGAAATTTTATTGAATTAAAAATCTTTTTACACACACTTGAAATAATGACGAGAACGGGGCCATTTTTACAATTTATTTTTACATCTATTTACAGTTACCTTCTGTCTATACATTTACAGAGTCTGTCTGGTCTGTCTTTGCTACATTTAACTGCCATGATCGAATCAAGTTTGTCTGTATGTGGCACAGACTGTCAAACAGAGCATGTAACTGGAGCTATTAACATACGCTCAAAACAGTGCTGTCCTTGCTTGCTCTCAAATGTTGTTGTAAGCGCTTACAACACCTGTCCTTGCCCTTTTCTTTTGTTTTCATGTTTTGTGTGACACAGAAGATCAAGTACCATTCAACTGATTTTATGGTCTCCGAATAGTTTTGTGGCTTCACTTAAGTAAAGGTCCTTAAAATTTACAGGTAACAAAGAAAACCCATTCACTTGGATACAACACAAAAAGAGCGACATTGTGTTTCAAGGCCAAATATTTTCAGCACTAGCTTACTCTTTTTTTAAAAAAAAAAAAAAAAAAGAAATCAAGACATTGTAAATAATAAAGAGTGAGAAAACATAAATGCAAATAGAAAAAAATGTGAAAAAAATTGCTCTTAGAAAGACAAATGACGATGCGACCACTCAGAAGATTAACCATTTCATTTTTCATCTAATCACAGGAGGGGTTCAACTTTTTTAAACTACGGTGGTCAGCATGTTCCAGCAGAACAAGACAAAAACACACAAATCTTGGCTGTATGGGAATACAAAATACAGGGGGAAAAATGCTATTAGATTATCTGCTGCTCTCTAAAATTCTGTGTATTTTTTTCAATAAAAACAGTGATTCTTTCCTGCGCTGTACAAAACACACACATGCAAAGCCAAGATTCATGAACATGTGCACACAAAGTATGTGTGTTTTGTCTCTCCAGCGACATTTATTCACAAATAAACACCAAGAGAAAGCCACAGACACCAAAAATCTCATATTGACGAATGCATATACATTGTGTGTGTGTTTGTCTTTAAAGAACAGCTCAGCTATGTACGAATGTGTGCGTGACTCTCTATGAGGGTGTATGAGTGGACAAGCTTATATATGTGGCTGTCAGTGGGTGTGTGTGTGTGTGTGTGCTAAAAAGGATATAACAGGCATCAAAGAGCATGAAGCCAAGAGACCTTCTAAAAGCCGGGCAGG
>JAQNCA010000027.1:12919464-12932773 GCA_029783725.1 Acanthurus tractus
GACGTCACACACTAGACAAGGGGAGGCATCATTCCAGACAGACACACACACCCACACGCACACACACACACACACACGCTCAAACACACAGGCCCCAGCCGAGGGGGAAGCTGCATTCCAGCACAGGCACACAGACACACAAACACACATCACCACGCCTGGCGGTGGGAAGCATGGGGAGCGCTCAGCTGTAGCGAGGAGGTGGGGAAGAGGGCCAGGGGAGGCGAAAGGGGGAGTTTCAGAGGAGGGAGGAGGGAGTGATGGCTCTGAGCCAGTGTTCCTCTGAGCTCAGCACTTCCCCTTTCAGCTCCAGCCAGCCGCCAGTTTGCGTAACGCAGCCCATGCAGCCCTGCCGGCTCGTGCTTAACCCCTTCCTTCCTGGAGTCACTGAGGTCACGCTCGCTGTTCTCTGTTCGGCGGCGTAAGCCACATCCTGGCGTAAACCCGCCCCTGCCCAACATCCCCCCCACCCCCACCCCAACATCCCCCAGCTCAGGCGGTCCCATTATAGTGCAGTGCACACCGGCCCACGACTCATACTTTCACATTATTACCTGACACAGAAGGAGGCAGATACACACATGTGTGGAAAACACACACAAACACCACAGAGAATCATACATTTACCAGGAAACAGGTTAACCTTTTACATGCCACATTCTTTTCATTGTACTGGCAGAACAAACCAACCTAAATCTTTTTTCTGTCCTCTTAAGCACGTTGAACATAAGACTGTGTACAAATGTGGCTCTGGAGATGGCGTGTCTGAGAGTGACCTGGATTTACAGCTGCATCTCTCTTTAAAGACAAAGGCAAAACAAAAGAACCGCAATACAAATACACCCCCATTAGTTAGCAATTACCAAGCAATTATCTATGCCACAGACAAATATGAAGCTCACACACTAACCACCTCAACACGGATTTGTTTGTATAAAATGACATGGGGAAAAGCATGTGTAATGTGGTAAGTATAGTCTATGTGCACTGTATCTGTTCAGCTGAACATGCATTGACCTTCCAAGAGCGTATGTAGGCCAAAGTGTCCACTCTACCCACAGAGATGAGGGACCTCGTACATCAGATGTGGCGCCTTCCCCCCTAAAAACCCCAATGAAAAGTGTCATAGCTCACACTAACCACAGCAGACACAGTCCACGGCGGAGGGATGGGCAGAGCAGAGCTTGGAGTGAGTGAGGGAGGAGGGGAGGTACTCTCACATTTAATATCACTTGACACGCGTCATCCAGCATCTCTCAAACAGCCGCTGAGCCTGTGTCAAATCCACAGCCCCTGTCGAAGATGCTGCGCACGCGTGTGTGCAGGGCGCACCTTGTACACACTCGCACAAATACAAAACAAAGGCAACCCAAAGACAAATATCTCAGCCACCTGGCGCCGTGATCGACGGGCTGCTGCACAGAACAGGAATAACCGGGATGAAGACAAGTGAGGGAAAGAGAAGAGAGGGAGGTGGGGGTGCAAAAGAAAGGTTGAATATGTCTCTGCTGAATCGTGGTGGTCGATTCTCTTGCCTGCGGGCTATTCCTGTAAATATTGACATTGATGTTAGGACCACTCTCTTAAGGATAAGCTATAAAGGCAGGGGGTTAGATTTACTCTGTGCAAACTGTAAGCATCTAAAATCACACGCTACACTTTGCCTTCCCTGAGTGTGTTGAGGGGGAACGGCGAGAGACTTTCAGGGTGAGGAGCTGCAACCACATGAGGGTGACTGAGCTCTCTCAGTAGGTTTACAGCTCGTCCCTCTCCCTCCCTCTCCCTCTCCCTCTCTAGATGGTTTAGGTTTCCACTTTCAAGCTAAAAGCAGGCAGCTGACATCAAAACCTTCAGAGAGACCCCTATTTCCCAGAAACAGCTCTCGTTTCATGTAAATCGCTGCCTTTCGTGGCTACATTGAGATAAATTGCACCCTGCTGGACAAGAGGGAGACTATGTTCACCCTGGAGCCTCTTCGGTTGACATCCGTATGTGTTGCCATGACGGCACATGCCATCTACCCGTTGCGAGCGTGTAGGTACGTGTGTGTTTGCATTATTGGTTCTATCTTTGGCCTTGCACACATGTGGGCAAACACAGCCAAGAGCACGAGGAAGCAGGCAGGTCCACGCACATAGACACAATAACACAAATACCTTTCCTATTCTTTCTCAAACACACACAAGAACAGCTGCACAAAAGCTTGGGAAGAATAACACATGAGCGTGACCAAAACACTGAATCAGGTTAGCCTTGCTTCCACCATGTCCTCGCGGGACACTGCAGGCAGAAAAGTTTATCACTAATCATCTTCACGTTAAAAAGGGCAATACTAATCCAACTATGACAACACATTTTCTAAAAAACCCTCGAGTATCGTATGTGTCTGGTCAGCTGGGAATTAATCTGCTAGAGGAAGGCGATGATGCTTGAATTCATTTTAATACAAGTGGGTCAAAGATGCCAAATCCTCTGCTAAGACTGGAGCTTGTATCCATCGTAACTTTGCAAAAGAATTACTGTGATTGTCTGTGCACTCATGGCACCACCACAACGTTTGATCAAATTTGCTCAAATTAGCATTTTCATAGCTGACAGAAGAATAATCATATCCGTAAGCAATTACGCCGATTATGTCTCTTCAGAGACTTGTGAAGTGAAGGACTATGTCACCTCTGAGACCACATGAAACAAAGGCCAACTGCTTTGTTTATATTTCACCACGTGTCTGTACTTTGAGATCCTCATTATGTTCATTTTGGATGCAAGCGTGCCGAAGGAGGCAATGACAGGGGGTTCAGTGGGGGATTGAGTGGGGGGGGGTGCACTGCACAATTGAGGGGGTACATGCTCAGCACCATAGCAACACTAAAGGAGGTTGAGGGTGTGCATATTAATCATAAGGATAGAAAAGAATACGTGCGCGTGTGTATGTGTATGTGTGTGTGTGTGAGAGAGAGAGAATCCCCTCCCGTGGGCAAGTCAGCATTCACCCATGAAGTAGGTCAGTGAAATTTGCCCAAATTAGGTCAGTGGCAGTCAATGGGTGCCATCCTGGACAAGAGGAAGAATGAAAGGGAAAGAGAGAGAAAGAGAAAGAAAGAGAGAGAAAGAGTCTATAAGGTTAGGAGAGCAGAACCAAGCAGCTTACTTCATCTTAGCTTTTACACTTAGTTAATTACTGTTGCAATGGTCCATGCTAAACACACACACACACACACTTAAAAGAGCCTCAGAGTGAGGAACCAAAGCTCCCCCAAAGCAGAGAGAGTTCTTTACAACTTCAAGCCGTCACTTTTTCTCTACTCAAACATCCCCGGTATCAGAATCAGTGTGCATCAAAAAGCCCATTTTGATTGAAAACGCTTTTGAAAAGCAGTCCGATTCGGTTACAGTGCTTAGGTCTGATTATTTAGCAGCCCTCCTCCCTTCCTTTCCCCCCTCTAGCTGTTTGGATGGTAGCTTCTTTGTCATCTGCCTCTGTTTCGTCTGGCTCTTTCCCTCCCTATTTAGAAGAACCCACATCGGGAGAGAGGTTGTTGTGCGATGTTGCCAATAAACGGCGGAACACAGGAACCTTTGAAGTCTGTGGCACCTTGTGATTTGCTTTCATCGTCCCGCATCTGTCAGTCAGTGAGAGAAAAAAAGAAAACGTGACTCCAAAAAGGAAACTTTTGCTGCTTTTTCTCCCCGAAACCACAAATGCATGTGCACAAAACCAAAAAAAAAAAAAAAAAAAAAGGCAACAAAGACAGCAAGAACGACAAAGGCTGTATTGGGCATTAGACAGACAGGGAGTGGGCTGAAAAACAATCTGTGAGGAGTTGCGAGATGTTCCAGAAGATTCTGATGTTGCTGCAACTGGTGCAGACTGACTCTGCTTCTTCCTGCCTGGGCTTCCTTGGCCCAATTCCACACAAAGGGAACGTGTGTGCGTGCGTGTGCGTGCATCCCACTGTAGCTGTGGGGTGCTCTCTGAACTTTATTTTGTCAGCCCTCTGTCGCTCATCTCAGAGCATTTGGGTGTCAGACAGGAGGAAGAGCACTGACAGGTGTCTTCTGTGGGCAACGTCTGTTCAGAAGAGTGATGGCGGAACTTGGGCCCTGCACCTAATCGCACAAGCCTGCAGCCATGCTCTGACAGCCGCAGAGGTCGGGAAGGGGGGACAAAGGCTCCTTTCCCTGGGCAGCGATCAAACCCGAGCCCCCGGCTTGCCTGGAGATGTGACAAGGCCCACTTCCCGTTTTGCTGCTTTTCCCCCATCCTCCCCCTGCTGCCAGTCATGTGTCAAATACTCCACACTTTCGCACCATGCATGCATTTGTGTTTTGTGCTGAGCATATGTGTTTGTGCTTGGGCTAAGCCTGTCTACACAAGTTAAAGAGCTGTACGGACACAAGAGTAGAGGAGACAAAAAAGAGACACACAAGGATACAAAGAGCTTCCCAAGACGTGTGGAGCCAGAACCGACCAAATGTACAAGCTGAACGTGGCTTGGAGTAAAGCGAGCCACAATGAGTTACAGTGACTAACGTTACTAGCCAGAGAAGGAAAGATGCCTGGCTAGAGAGGCTGGGTATAGAAGCCAGAGAACTGAACTGCAGCCAACCTGGATGAGGCCTCAGTCCAGATAAGTTGGGACAGTACCAGGGGCCCAGCTACAGCCCGTCAGAGCAGGGAGGAGGGGGGAGCAAGTGAATTAGCAAGAAATACAGAGTGAAAAAAACAGAAAAAGAGAAAGAGAGAGGGGTTGGCTTTTAGGCAAAATAGGGAGCGAAGGAGAAAGAGAGGGGTTTTGAGGCTTTTCAGTTCCAAAGTGGGATGTAGGGGGATGGTTGGAGGGAGCTGCTGAGAGTCAGGCAGAGCTGGAGCCGAGGCTCAGAGGCAGGGCCAGGGCTGAGCTGGGGCTGCTGAGAGAAGAGCCAGGGCTAGAGGCCAGAGGAGGGAGGGAGAGGGGGCTGAGAATAGGAGGAGGTTGTGGCAGAGCTGAGGCTGGGGCCGGGGCCAGAGCCAGGGGCCCCAGCTTTAGATTTAGTCAGCTGTTCCCCTGGCCAGCAGCTGGAAGGGAGAGAGAGGGAGGGGAGGTAGCAGGGAAAGACAGCACACAGACTTCAGGGGAGAATTTCAATGGAGACACGGAAAGTGAGGGGAGATGGAGAGGAGTAAAGCAAGGAAAAAAATAGCACATGGCGATGGAGAGAGAGAGAGAGAGAGAGAAAGAAGAGAGCAGGGGGAGAAGGTGGTGTTGGAGGTTTGGAAAGAGGACAGTGGAAAAGCCATTAGATTCCTATGAGAGAGAAAACAGCGCTGAGAGCAGACAGACTGACAGAAGGTGGTTAAGGCTCAATGGCTTCGCAACCACTCTTCCTTTCCTCCCTCGTCGGTCCTCCTGCTCCCTCATTCCTCTCTTCCCTCCCTTCATCCTCCTCCTCTCCTTCCGTCACTGGTACGTTATTCTCTGGCTACCTCCATTCTGACCAGTTGTGCTTTAGCAACAGCCCTGCTATTCATTACGCACGACCTGCAGGCATGACCCTAAACACACACCGAGATCCCAAACAGGTGCCCCACACACACACACACACACACACACATACACACACAGCAGTAAAGGGATCACACATGACTGAAGGGAGGTGGGGGGGGGGGTGGTAGGCAGGGAGTGTGGACAGAAGGGCCGCAGTGAGAAAAGAGGGCCCTCTGTAGCTGCACTGGAGGAGGAACAACAAGGAAAGAAGGATGGAAAGAAGAGAAGACATTGGACTGAGGAGGAAAAAAAAAATCCCACCAATGTAATTAAAGCAGAGCGTGTGCACGCTTTGTTTCCATAAAAGTGGCGAAATGAGATTTGGAGCAGGGGAGCAAGGGGCGAGGGTTTGCCATGGGGCAAGCAGCCGCTGCTAGCAAAGCACTTTATGGCCTATTATATTCCATTCAGATGGACCAGGCGTCTGGGATAAAAGCATTTAGTCTGTGCGTTAGCGAGTGACTCAGCACTTAGAGCCTTCACAGGTGGACCCCCTCATAACTACACAATGCATATCAATGAAGTGGCCCACTCTATGCATATGGATCACTCACTCCCACACCTTTGCCTCTTTTTCTTCCCTTCCCCACCTACAAAACCCTTTTTCTCTCCTAAACCTTTCACACCTCCTTGTGGAAACACTCTACCTCTCTGTTGTTTACTCTCTTTTCAGCTGGACTGAAGTAATTCCACCTGTTCTTTTAAATAAAAAAAAAAAAAAGATCCAATAGAGCAGGAAATAAGAGGAGGTAGGAGAGAATGGAATAGGAGAGGTGTGCTCTAAAAATAAACAAAAAAGCCTGACAAATGCATCCCTTTCCACATTTCTTGCATCATATTATTTATTAGGCTTTTCTCCCCAAATTAGGGGGAGACATTTCTGTGCGTGGCTAGAATAGTCGGCCCACCTTTTTCCCTCTCCGTCTCCTTAATGTTGAGACAGCAGACGCCTCCCCCACCCCCCTCTATTGCTTTCTCTCCATCACTCTCGTGTCTCTCTACGGCTCTCTGTCCACCCATCTGCCCTTTCCTTTTCGTTCTACCTCTACACCTCTCTATCCCCTTCTCTCTTCCCCTTGGTGGTGGTTAATGGCACAGAGATCCAGCATGGAATATAGATCAGTGCGAGATGGATGGGGCACCAGGAGCTCCGGCCAGTCCCGCAGGTCCCAGACCAAAGATTAACTAAATATTAGCTGACAGGAAGAGAGAGAGGTAGGGATACAGCTGCAGCTGCTAGTGCCACTGCCGGCAGAACAAATGACAGAGATTGTTTTTAACCCCCTTTGCTCCTGGGAGAGGGAGAGACACATGTGATAAACACACAAGAGATGCAAAAAAATACACACAACACGTTGGGGTATACTTACTGCTGTGCACGCGTACACACATGCTATCAGAGGCACCCTGGGAGAAGAAGTCCACTAATCACATTCTCTCCTCCCCCTCTCTGCCCTGCCAAGGCGGATGGCAAGGGGGAAAAAAAGGAATAAATCTTTATTAGGCGATGTGTCCCTGCTTTATCGATCGCTTCGCTCCTTCCCTCCCCCTCCTCCCTCTCCACCCCATCTCCTTCTCTCCCCTCCTTTTGTTATTTTAGGTGTGTGTCTGCCATCCAGTCCAATTGAGTCGGGTGATACATCAGAGAGGACCATTACCCATGTCTCCCCAGGCTGGGCGGGCTGGGCTGGGCTGGCTGCAAGGAGGGTAGGAGGTGAGGTGGTGTAGCCACCCAGCAGGGACAGCCAGCTAGCTAACAGCTAGCCTGACAAGCATGGCAGACAGAAAGACAGGTAGCCAGATATGAGGGTTTGGGCAAGAATGTAGACAGACAAGGTGGCAATAACACACAAACGAACTGTCATCCTCAGCAGTGCCAAGTAATAACAATGGTGGATCTGTGTTTCACCTACAATAGACTCCTACTTTGTTCCATGAGCACCATATAGAAACACTTGATTTATGGCGCCTAGTTTTCACTAGTCACTAATGACAAAAAAGGATTCACATCTTTTTTTTTCAGGCAAAGTTTTACGGCAAAGTATGCACCTCAAAACAGATGGATTCAAACCCAGTGACTACAATGATGTGCAAAAGTCAAAGAACTGGGAAGTTTGCTGATATCCCTTTTTTTTTTTTTTTTTTATGAGAGTCATACTTTATTTAATGCATCACTCTGAGAAATAAGCTGCCATTCTCAGAAGTTCAATTTTGTCTAAATAAAAGCAAATGTACAGGCCTGTCTACATAAAACAGACCGTAATTGGCAAAATCCTGATTTGAATCAGAAACTATCCGTTCAAAGAATAAGTAAATAAGATTATGAATCGGACCAAATGAACAGCCCATTTTTGATCATCAGCTAAATGACTAACACATAAAAAGTAATGAAACCAGATGAAGTTTTGAAGGGCATGGCATGCCAAACCCTGACAAGGTTCCAGGATGGTCCTCAATGACTGGAAAACATCAGGATGAGGATCATTTAAAAAAAAACTTCAGAGAAAGACACCACAGCAAATAGGCTAAGTCCTGTTCCTCTCATAATTCCAGACAGTGGTAAACAGGGAGCTTCTAAATGTAGAAACGGTGATAGCCTCTGAGGTCTGGATGCTGACTGTGAGCACCGAGCAAAGCACAGAAAGCAGGGACTAGCTAGCTGGCTAGCCTTCCTTTGGGAGTTTCGACACAGGAAACACTATGGAAACATGCTGTATCTAGATAGGGGCAGTGTAAATAAGATATGAGTTTCTATTGCCTGGCTTGGGAAATGAAACTGGAAAATTGAGCTGGGTAGAAAAAGAGATCATGAGAGCTTAAACACAGGGAGGGAATGCACAGAAGAGATAGAGAATAGGCACAGGTATGGAGAGATTAGCCATATAGGAGCAAGAAATAAGATGACAGGATGAAGGGCAATGAGATTTTTTTTTAAAAAAAAAAAGGAAATGAGCAGGGAGGAAAAAGAAGAACTCCTTTGAGACAAAACTTTTTAAAAGGGCAAACTAAATTCCATAGTCAGTTGAAAGCCTTTTTTCCCTTCCCTTTGAATATCTCTCATTCTCTTTCTTTGTTTTTCTCTCTGTCTCTCATGCCTTGGGAGCCTTTCTTGCTCTATTCAGCTCTACCCGGAGCAGTGAATGCATGTCTCACATGCCACACAGCCACGACATCGTTGGACTAGGCACAGCAAGAGGCACCTCACACACTCTCAGGGCCTCCTCCTCTGCATTGCTCACACAGCACTTGAGCCTGTCCGGTAAGAAGAGAGACGAGGGTGAACTCCCTCTCTCCACCTGGCTCGGATTCCCGATTGTTCCACAAAAGGACAAAAAAAAAACTGGTGCATACACTTTGTCCCTTTTCGGACTAATCTCTCGTGTGAGAACTTGCTTATTGGAACATGCAAAAGGTACATTCAATCAAGCAAGCGACCTTTTCCTTTGGTTGGGCGGTGTTTATTGGAAAGCAATAATGTAAGCATGGGCTTGTCTTTAAAGCAGAGCAAATGGTCACTGGAGGGACAATCTGACCAGATTGACCTTTGACTTAAGTAAATCCCTGGGGGTCAAGTGAAGAGGTCAACATTGGGCCAGCTCAATGCTGAGGGAGGGACCAGTCGATGAGTGAACACCTCAGTCTGTGTGTGTTTGTGTGTGTGTGTGTGTGTATGCGTTATAGGGGTCAGTGGCAGGTAAACCCTCATCTTCTGCTATTGTTTATTCTAAGGCGCCTAGTCACTGGCACCGTGAGGTGAATGTGTGTCTTAAAGCATGTGTGCAAGCAAGTGTTTGTGCGTGCAAGAGTGGAAATGGGATAGGGTGGGAATGATGACAGACGGGAATGTCATCCAACCTCTTATCATTAACATGCCTTACCTTTATTCAGCCTGACACACACAGCCATAAACACACTCACTAAGCCATTAACACACAAGGTACGACATGCACATGCTCGCATTCACACACAGATAAAAAACATTTGCAAGAACATCAAGGGTCAAAGTTAGTGTGTCACAACACAGAAACATGCTTGGGGCCCATTTTCAGTGAGCAGGCGCTATGGTAACCGTCAGTTTAATGTACACGACTGAAGCAGAAGTTGAGATATTCTTTGCTCTACCTGGCTCAAAAATATTGCCCTTAATCTGGAACGACAGCAGGTAACTTTCTCCTCTCTCTCACAAAGTATACAGTGATTATGTGTAGACACACACATACACACAAAGACACACAAAAATCATTTGTAGCCTTTGGGCTAATCCAAAGCTGTTTGGCTTCTATAGAAAAACAGCTGTTGACCAAACTGCACAGAGAGGCTGTGTTCTGTGGCAACGGTGAAAGCATGTGTAGTCTTTAACACATACTCTCATAATCATGTAGTAAACAGACAGACTAGACACACAGACACAAACAAACACAAAGTATACATACATTGCACCTTCCACTGCAGTAAGCAGAGTCTTGGACTGCTTTGTGCTTATTTCAGCAGCCTATTGGTGCAAAGAGGAATTCATTAAAAAAGAAAAAAAAAAAAGTGAAAGGGAGCATCAGATAGGAGAACGCTGAGTGCTGCATTCCCCTGTTGTTATTATTGCCAAATCGAAGAGAGAAGGGCGGCTGGTAATAAAAGTCATTAAATGAAATAGAAAAAACAGCTTTTAATAGGGCCTTGTCGTTGTGGATTTAGTAGCCGTTCTATCGCCTGTTCCCTCTGCTCCACTGCCTGTGCTCACAGAGAAGACAGGGGCAGGAGCTGTGTGGAAGGAGCACTGGATTCCTAGACAGAGTCAGCCAGCCGAGGAGCTGTGCTGACGCACACCCAGCAGCCACAGTCTGGGACAGGAGACAAGTCAAGCTGGAACGGGGACTGGGGCAGACGTTAGACAGCTAATGCTGGAACTTTATTACTTTAGCTGGTTTATTTTAACAGGGGCAATACATGCTGATCTTGTATATTGAGCCTTTCTGAAAATTAGCCAATATTAGCGTGCAGGGTAATTTTGAAACGTGGTCTTTTGGGAAACTTGGTAGGCCTGGTAGCCTGGCAGGCGCATGGTGCCTGGGGTTGGAACAGGGAGTAATGATTTAAGAAGGGCATGGAGAAAACAGCTATGTCTGGGACCAGGAATGAGACTGGGAGGGAGCCTGGTCAGGAGGAGGGACTGGCAGTAAGGCAGACAGAGCAAGCTTGAGATGACAGAAAGGCTGTCGAATGGTACATCTAGGGTTTAGTCTTGGACATGTGAAGAGCAGGAGACCGTTATGGCTGGAACATGGCTGGCTGGGGAAAGTTATGGTCTGTGGTGGGAACAAGCTATCTAGAGGCACATCTGGGTCTGGGAATGGGGTTGGTTAGAGTTTGGAGTTGGCGATGTAACAACCATTGGGACCTTCTGGAAACTTCTGACTTTCTGGGAACATGACAGAACTCGCAGAAGAACCAGTGGTCATCCATCACTCAATTGCTCCAGCATGGTAAAGTCAGGGTATGCCTTATGGGTTCAATCCTGGATGGGACCATCCCAAACAGTTACTGGTTTGGGCTGACTGTCTATAAGTAATCAAAAGTGGAGACTGAGCTTGTGCTAAAATTCATTACAAGTAGAAAGAAAGTAATTATCACATAAACACATTCGGATTTAGGGGAACGCTTACTTCGAAGACAAGGAAATATTCTACACAGTGAAAATAAACAATGACCCAATATCCTGAACAATTCGTAAATCTAGATATTATCTTATTCCAAGCAATATTACATGGCAGACAGTGGTAATATTAGGCTGAAAACAAACATTTGCACACTCACACACACACACAGTCACGCAAAGAGAGACTAAGCGAGTGTGTTTCCTAATGTGATAGCTAAAATGTATCCTGTCTTATTCCTATTTAACAAACACATTGGGACAAAGGCCTGGAATCTGCTTCTCTCAGTCTCCCAGATAAACACAGCGAGAGAGAAAGAGAGAGCACTTTCCCTAAAGACTCAATGTCTCTTCACATGGATGTGGTTGCTGCCCCTCTCTCTCTCCCCTTTGGACAGCCATTTGTTTACACTAGCTCGAGGCTCAGCCATGTTTCCATGACGATACAAGCCCAGGGATAGGCACATGACTGGGGGTAAACCTGAGGCACCAGATCCAGGATCACTGCTCCTTCAAGAAAAACCTGGTCCAGATACAACATCTGAATAACTTTGAGATTTAATCTGCCAGATTTCTGCAAAAGGACTTCTCCTTATTGCCTATTTTCTAGAATTCATTAAACATTATTTTGTGGAATATTTTCAAAAGTCCTGAGTGATATTGTGTCTGCATCTTTTTAAGTCCTGAGTCACAAGTTGAGTCTCTTTACAACATATTGCTTTTTTCCACATGGAAAACAGCCTATTCGGAAGCGCTCTGTCTCTCTCTGTCTTTGGTGGCAGGCATGTGGGCTCATTCTCGACGGGCATTGTAAAAAGATAAAGGAACTCTCTAACCTAACAGAAAAATAAAACCAGATCCACCCACATGAAAAGAAACAGCCCACACACAAACAAGAAGAATAAGCCCTCAACCGACGAAAAAACCCAGCTCAGCCTGATAGCGTCTCACAGACAACATGTTCGTGCAAGATTTAAGTTTGGCATCTTAAATTCTGCACCTTCGTGGACAAAATGCTTGACATGTCGATGTGGGTCCTCAAAAAGCCCTTTGAGAGCCTTTTCGAATTCTTAATTCAAAAAAGTTCAAAGTTCAAAATGTCTGTATGTGCACAAGTGCGTTCTTTTGCAAACATGCCCCGTGTTACTCCACCTTTGTAGTGGTACACATTTCTCTCTGGCATTTGGCTTGGCAGTGTGCAAATGTTCTTTGTTGTTTTATCAACCCCTTTGTTTTGTGGGTGTTGTCTGTGTCTGCGTGTTGTATTGTTGTAAATTATGTCTGATATTGTCACAATTCTGCCTGAATACAAGCATGTGCGATTTAAAGTCATTGGCAAATGACATATGGCTTTGCAATTCCTCTATTCACACACCCAACGGGTGCTTTTAAAGAGCTAAACGTAAGCTTTAAGAGTCTGAGTTCTGATTTCCACCATCTGTGTTACAAAAAAAGAACAGGTTAAAAAAAACAGGGAACCACCAGCCTGGTTGTTATTTCACCGTTTCATTGACATCATGATAAAAAGAGGGTGAGAGAGAGTAGATGACGCAGAAACCTAATTAAGATTCTCCAGAGCGTGAACAAATTAACCTGAGTTATGAGCATGCAGAAGCACAAGACAGACACACACGCACATGCACGTGCACACACTCACACACGAAATCACACCAATTCGTCTCTGAAATAGGTGTAGCTGAGGAGGATGACATTCACACTCAAACAGGCATGATTGTTATGGACATTCAGTTATATTTTAGGCAAGGGAAAGCAAATTATTATAGGCTATCTAGTCCAACAACACCACCATGGAAAATATATCAAAATAAGCTACAGGATATGCATATCCACTTTCATTCTAGTTGAATTTAAAACAGCCTCAACAAGAACAGTGTCCACCTCATCACTCAGATTTGGGGCAGCCGCATGATAAAATGACATGTAGCGTCATGTGAGAAATTTGCCTAACAAGGAGAGCTGGATAAATAGGGTGTAGCATGTAGCTCACACTAATAACATTGAGAGCAACATATGCCGGACATCAGTATGTCACTCCACAGGGACATGGGACTTACGGTAACAGGATAGTGGGAGTGAGGTGGTGTGTGTGTGTGTGTGTGTGTGTGTGTGTGTG
>JAQNCA010000027.1:12932873-12951339 GCA_029783725.1 Acanthurus tractus
GTGTGTGTGTGTGTGTGTGTGTGTGTGTGTGTGGTGGTTGTGGTGGGGGGTTTTGCTTTTTTACCTCCTGGCACAGTGCACTGGAGGCAGAAGGGGAGGGGTGAGAATAAGAAATACGGAGATTAGGGGTCAAGGGAAGGAGGAGCGGGACAGTGCATGTCATAAATGAATGAGAAGAGGAGGGGTTGTGCACTTGACCCAGACTGGAGGACTAAAACAGGAAGGAGGGTAATGAAGTGCAAACATGCTTTGTCATGCCATGTTAGAGCCATAGGATTAGAATTCTATAATTAGAGGATGGGGCACCATAATACTAGCCTTCTTTCAGCATGATGAGCTGCTGAGGCTAAATTACACAAGGGGACCAGAGAACAGATGCTGTGATCAGAACAGGCAGCTCTAGAAGTTTTCTATACGGCTAAATGATGCTCACGGTCTGCACGGTCTGATTGACAAGCTTGAGAAAACTAAACTTGGCAAACTGGTGAGATTTTACGATATTTCTGTGATCAGCACATGACAGAGTAATTTTTATAACGGGCAGCAGGTGTTATAGGTCTGTTCTCTGAAGCTGCATGCATATTTCAGTTTATTCATTTGCAGTATTTTGATGTATTATTACAGACAGAACCTTTCTGTGCAGATTGAGGTTAGGTATGAGTGCCACTACCTGGTCAGCAGCTGGCAAATTCATCACTGATTCGACAGTTGGGAGATTGCATGAGGGCTGAAACTGGGTTGTTATAACACTGCTATAACAGCAGGAGCAGTGGACTGCCAGATAATGCTTGCATTCATATATGAATATTTATCTCGAAGGCTGGCATTGGAACAGATGAGCTCGCATGGGAGAAAGAACAACCCATTCATCTCACTCTCTCCCCGTCTATGCACTTCATTCTTTACTTTCATACATCCCCTTCTCTAGCAATCACCATTTCAATGCCTCTTTCCTCTTTTGCATTTTCCACCCACTTTTTCCCTTTAGGCTTCCCCTCTTTTTCTTGATATCACCCAATCTATTGCTCTTCCCCTTAAACACCATCCCCTTATCCATTCTTACTGCAGCACTGATGTATGGGAAGAGATGAGGAAAAAAGGAAAAAGCGTGTGATTAATGTCTTTGAGAAAATGATAAATAATCACAGGAGACTGGGGGCTGGTAGTTGGCCTTAGGGGAGTAAATATGGAGAATTTTATAGCTACTCACTTGGGAGAGAGGGAGGTGGAGGAGGAGATAAGAGGGGGAGGAGAGGAATACGGCGACAGCAGATCCATTCAAGTATATTAGCTTTCCCCCCATACACAATAACCTCCGCATCTATTCCATTGCTCTACTGTCTTTCATCATCAACACTGAATCTCATCCCACTGACAGCACACACATAAGAAGCCAGACAAAGCCATGCACGCTTGTGTGCACACACAAACACACCCTCATAACCACCCTGCACTCCTTTCCAGGCCAGACCCACTGTATGTGTTTGATGGGCCAATACATGTGGTGTGTGATGTGGCTGACAGCCCCCTCCCATGCTGCCCTGCTTTTAAGCCCTCATCCTCCAGTGGCTGCCTGTCCCCTGGAGTAGATTGCATCTTTTATTTATCATTTTCCCTTCCTTGGCTTTATCTACCACGGCTAAAAAAGAAAAAAAAAAAAATTCTGGGGCGAAAATTGCAATCAGCATAACATGCCCTCCTCCTGCTGTGTACTCGCCTGTCATCCTCCGCTCTCTATGAGCATGCAGGATGAGACTGACAGCCCGTGCAGACGAAGACACACACATGCACACACAGATGCATGCACAACCCCCCTCTGTGTTTATCAAAACCCCCACACATACTATGTCCTTTCTTTCCCTTTCACGCACACAGAAACACATGTGTGGCCAAAGAAAATGTCCCTCTTACCCTCTTTGTCACTATTTCTTCTCACTGTTACTATTTTTCCATAGCACACACAAACACACATATCTTCTCACTGATGCCTTAAACTATTTTACGCTGTGCTGAGTGTTTGGCTTCCTAAAGCCCTAAAAGAGTGAGTACATAAATGAGTCTAATGCTGGGGAATCTGGTAAACAGGCCAGAGAGGGAGGGAGAGCTGCCTGCCTGTCTGCCTGCTCCATGGCTACTATTGTGCACTGCACATTCTCTGAGCCCACAAGAGCTGAAGCCATCTCCACACAGATTCTTTGGAGGGATAGTAAGCCAAGAAGTGAGAGAGGGAGAGGGAGCAAGGGATAGAGATAGAGAGGGTGAGGGAGGGAGGAGGAAGAAGATCATGCATAAAATCTTGTTTGCAGAATGCATTAAGATTCAGATGAACTGGGGGGGTTAATGGGATTAGAATCCTGAACCGTTTCCAAGGGTGGGGAGTCGGATTGACAGCTGAGTCTATTGCACTGACGATTGCAGTGAAATATTGTGGCTCTGGCAAAGGCAGCCAGCCAGGCTGGGAGGCAAGCGAGCAGGCAAGCAGGCAGGGGGTTGCTGAGCCTAACAGCACCTCTGTTTACTCTGTGCTTTATCACAAATAATGCAGCAGAGAAAAAAAATGCATCTTTGCCATTTCTAACTGTATACAGCCTGGGCTTTAACTGAATATTGGAAAGGCAGCAGCAAAGCTTCAGTCTGTCTCACAAAGGTGTTTGGAAAACAAAATAGAAGCACTGTGGCTTTAAATCGCGTCCCTCCCACCCTTTCTAAATATCGTCTATTTAGCCAGCGGTGAAAAGATATAGGGGGCTTTTGTCTGCGTACCCATTGGTGGGGGCATGGAGAGCTGGAAAGACATAAAAATAGGAACAAAGTGCTAAGCTTCCAATTGGGATGGCTCTGAGCAATTCAATGCGCGCAGCTCAGTGGGCAAAAACAAGGAGAAGTGGGCTACTATTACGGGCTTATCTGAAAATAGGCTATTCTCACACAGCTATAGGGTAGACTGGAGTGGAAATACCCTGCATTGTTTATACATACGTCTATGGAAGGCAAGCACAAGCCCTTTAAAAGTGTGGCATGGTTCCACAGAACAAGGCAAACGGAGCGTGTTAAATGTTTTGTTTATTAAAGACTGTTTTAGTGCAGTATTTTAACGTTATGGTCCACTCACCGACTTGCAATACGTTGTCCACCCAGCCACCCTCTAGCAGAGTGACACCCCGTAGAAAA
The DNA here is from genome assembly GCA_029783725.1 of Acanthurus tractus. Lineage (NCBI taxonomy): Eukaryota > Metazoa > Chordata > Actinopteri > Acanthuriformes > Acanthuridae > Acanthurus > Acanthurus tractus. The sequence continues at coordinate 12,936,045 of JAQNCA010000027.1, forward strand.
GGCAGCTGGGTCTCGTCATTATTGTCCCCGCTAGTTCCACTTTCCTCTCCTCCGGCGTTGAAAGAGGAATACATACAGATCTCCTTCTCGCTTCTCGGGAATGACCAGTATACGATCCTTCGCTGGACGGGTTCCGGGATCCTCTCGAACCGCTCCTCCACCCTCTGAAACGGCCACTTCTCTGCGACTCTGCGTGCGGCGATGTCGAGCAACGACTCGGGGTTGTGCGTTTTTCCATTCCCCGACCCTCCCGGAGCGGACCCTGTGCCGCCACACAGGACTCCTCCAGCCCGCTGCCCCTGCCTGCACGCCGGGTTGTAGCCGGGCCTGCAGCAGAGCCGCTTGGCTGGGGGCTGCTGGACTCGCTCGGCCATGATCGCACCGCTTCCAACCTGAAGCGCAGTTCCTCTCCGATCATATAAACGGGACAAGGAAGAGAAAAGGGCAATATCGCACCGATTGTTTGCCGTACATGGAGAGAGTGCCCTTATTTGGAAAGGTAGGCGGCGCCTACGAGTTCCGTGAAGTCCTTTGTGTTGTCAAAGTAACCGGGATGGGCGGGATTCTGGAGCGCTGCCAACGCACGAGTGGCGCTATAAAAGGAACTGGAGGCGGAATTCCCGAACGTCGGCAAATCCTTTGTGAAACCGTACGGGAGCGCGAGGGCGGAGCCCCGGCGGCCGACGGCCTTTGAAGTTTCCTTCTTATTTGAGTTTAAAGGCGGGGACTTAATCCAGGGGCGGGCTCGCAGTTTCCCACAGGGGTAAAAGGGGGCAAGCAAACTGACTTTTTTCCTTTGGAGCCTGTGCTACCACCCCGGGCTCCAGCTTCTTCAATAACAACGTGATGGTTGTTTTCGATTCTTTAGTCCAAAGGACTCTCAACTGTCAAAAGACAGAAAGGGCGTGGGAGGAGGAACATGAAGATATGGAGCTGGACATGCTTGTTTTCTACAGTTACTAATCAGTCATTTTGGTCAGCTGTTTGGCATTCGCTTACTGTGCTGCGGCCTGTACAGACAATTAATCAGACACACTGAACAACACTAACTCTCTCTCTCCCTCTCTCTCACACACACACACATACACACACGTACCACACCACACAGAATATTTGCCTTCAATTTAAAGGGTTGCTACATAGATTTTCCAGAGGGGGAGTAGGCCTTCCCACTCTGTAAAAACTCTCCAAGGCATCTTCTGTGGCTTGGGAGGGAACTTTCTATAGGTCTGAAAAAAAACTTAAATATATTATCAGAATTATCTTAAATTGGGATATTAAGATTAAGAAAAAAAATGTGTCACAAACCGGGGAAGGCCCAATGCTTAATTTTATTGTGTAGAGTGTGGATCCAGTGATCTTGAAGCTAAACCATAAACCATAGTAACTTCAGATCCAGATTTCTGGGCCTCTGCAATGGTTTCAACCATTCTTTTTTTAGTTTCTCCCAAGTCTCACAACTTTATTAAAGTGCTCTCTACCCTTTACTCACTCCAGTTGCCCTGTCTATCAATTTGCAGGAGAAAAGCAAAATCAAAGGACACTGAAAATTCCTGAAGGTCTGGCCAGACAAGTGGTTTTTCTTGAAACTATTATGACACACACCACTAGTGGAACTAGTTAACTATAAATTGTGGTGAAGTCATTTTATGGTCCTCCTTTTCTGTCTGTTGATAATGTTAGTTCCAAAGCTGTGTCATGAAAAAGGGGCCCACTTTTGCTGGAGTAAAATCAGGAGTCATCAGGGGTTTAGGGTGCGGCTCTATTGCCCACCCCCTAAGTTCTCCTTGCCTGGTGAGACATGTAGCAGAAACTAATAATTATAAGTGCAGAACAAAAAGCCACCAGATTGGTGATATTTTTCTAAATTGTCTATAAAACTTGGCCAAAACTATGCTGGTAAACCCTAATGTGTGTTTGCAATGTGTCTGCGTGTTCACAGCTGCCCCTCTCCTTCCTCTGTGAGTAGGTCTAAAAGGCTGGCCTTTGAACTGCTCTGAAAGTGATCCATGCCGTATGGACAGAGCAGATGTGGCCTAACCTGATTTGGTTTCAATACTTCCCCACAGGAAGTTCACAAAGCCAGCAGGTCCTCCTTTGTTATGTTAGTCATCTTTCTCAGAGGGCCAGTAGAGCCTTTTGCTTTTTTTTTTTAGCGCAGTTATTGCCTTATTGTAAGCTTCATTCTAAGCAGCTCCACACATGATCAGAAGTTAAAGCAACAGCTAGTTGTAATCAATTTTAATATGCAAAGAAAAAAGCATCCTTTATCCAGAGGCAGTTTCTTCACTATATTAGATATAGATTGAGAATACAAAAGTGTTTTTTAGGAGTTTTGCATTCTCAATCTGTATCAAATAGTTTACTTTAACCATTATCCAGCAGACTTAAAATTTGTTAATTCACCCACAAAATACAATGTTAGATTAATTTTACTAAATTCACATTTTTTCCTCACCTTTTATTTAACAAAAAAACAACAATCTTAAAGGCTTTGATCACAAGATTATTGATTTGATTTTTCCTAACATATGATTATTAATAAAAGAAGATCAACAACAATGACAATGTCATTTTTTGCAGTTTTTGAATTTATTAAATTCTATTAAATTTACTGATGCTTTCACACATTTTTCTGCATTTCTATTTTTATGTGAATTACAACATTTAATGGATGTTCTTTAGAAAACTTTTCATTATTATACTATTAATATTATATCAAAAGGCAAAATGCTTGCTGGGAGCACAAAATTGGAATATCTTACTATGTATATTTGCTACGATTGTACAGTTAAGCATATTTTATGGGCTGTAAGCTTTATATTTACATTAAATAAATACATTAAATACATTCAAAAGGTATTAAAAATATTTACAAAGCTGTAGTCGTTTAATAGTCAACAAAAAAAAATATGAACTGAATTGAATGTCAGTGATTTCCTCATGCTGAATTGTGTTTTGACAGTTTACAATAGTATATCCATTTATTTTTGCCAAAAGAACTACAATTCCCATATTTGTAGGAGAGCGTCATGCCCAATCGCGAGCGACCAGAACGCGAGTTCGTACGAGTTACACTTCCCGGATCAGGGAGGAGCTGGCACTTATTATCGTGGATATTATCAGAATCTCTGCACTTGGGTAAGTTTATTCTGTATTTAGTCTGTGAATAAACACATATAACCAGTAAATACATATATTCATTGTTGTGCGTGTGACTTGTTGTCGTGCTGTTTAGCCGAGAGTCAGTGTTCTTGCTCATTAAAGTTAGGCCGTTACGGTTGGGCGGGTAAGCTAGCGGTTCTAACGTTTGTAGAAACAGATTTTTTTCATCCACAGGTGAGAAATTCAAATCCAATCTTAATGGCAGACAGTGTGAATTTGTGTTCTTGGCTTGTTTACACGAGGTTGTTGGCAGAGTAAATTAATAATAAAGGGTTTCATCTGGATACAGCTAACGGATGCTAGTTGACTGCGACCCCTAGATAATGCTAGTAAGCTAGTGGTGAGTATCATTTGTACGAGGGGTTGTTTGACGGGAGCGCTTAACAGGTAGCAATGACTTACGTCAAATGGCTTGATAAAAGTATACCGATTATTCGATTTTTGAGACAGTGATGTCGCTGGGTGTCATAGCGAAAGGAAGGGCTCATGAAACGAAAATCTTTGTGTGAATCACTGTAAGCTCATTTTAAATAAGCGTTATTGGGTGACTCTATATGGATATTAACACGCCGAATCGTCATTTTTGTTTTAATTTTATCTCTTGATTTTTGATCAGATTGATAGATACTGTGCATAATCTAAATTTTCAATGTTATTTTGACATTGTTGTCATAAATTATGCTGAACACTTATGAAGTCGGAATCAAAATGACCACTTGATCTTTTAAGTGTGAGCATGGTTGTTATTCATCTGAAGTGCTTCCCAAGTTTTTGAAAATGTGACAATTAACCTCCGATATATAACAGTAAGCGTAACTGCCTCTGACTCAGCAGTGCTAGATTTGACCCGGATATGGCTGTAAAACTACGACTACTAGTTCAGTGTTTACTTTCAATTCCCTCTGCCAGTGGTGCCTAATCTGTGATGAGCTTCATTTGAGCAATTTTGAAAAAGAAGGGTCTAATGGAAGCAGCAAAATGGAATACTATAGTAAATGCTTTGCATCAACTCCTGCTCGTCAGATTTAAGCTTTGAATTTAAAGTGAAGAGGTTCATCGTTTTGGTAGTCATTAACATTATTTTTATCGGTACCATAAACAAAGGCAGTGGTTGTTCCACAGTTTTACATGAATATCCATGCCTTTAGGGCAGCTGAAGCCTGGCTTGTGTTTTGACGGTTTATAGTTATGAACCACTTTCTCCAGCTAAGACACATGGAAAATGAGACAAAAAGCAAAATTTTCCTGGAAAGCCTTGTGTTGTTCTGGAAAATTATTTAAGCATACTCCTATTTTCCTTTAGTTGAGAATTAACTATTAAGCTATCTAGAAGTCAAGTGACTGAGACAATGAGTAATGGATGCTACATTGTTCTTCAGATGTTTTAATATTATTACTGCTTGCTGTTAGCTGTTGTAGATTTTATGAGGTTTAACATCATTTTCTTCCCAACTAGTTTCAAATGACTGAAATGTTAAATTAGGAAGCATCTATGGCTCAGTTGAAAAGGACTTTCCAAAAGTAAAAAAGTGATTTACAATGTCAGAATACTAAAAAAAAATCTAGCCCAAATGTGACATTAAAACAGCACAATAAAGAAAAATATTACAGTTTATGGTATGATCCATGTGTGTCTTATCATCAAGATCATCACTCGAAAAGTCCAGGAATATGATCACTTGAAAAAAGTGGGAAGCCTGTCTCGTTATTCACTGCTGTCTCTCCTGGTACTTTTTCTCAGGTTTGATTAAGCCTCACTGTTGCTGAACAGGATGATTGACGTTCGGGCATGGGCAGAGTATGTGGTGGAGTGGGCTGCCAAAGACCCCTACGGTTTCCTCACCACTGTCATACTGGCTCTCACACCTCTCTTCATTGCCAGTGCACTGCTGTCCTGGAAACTGGCCAAGATGATTGAGGCACGTGACAGGGAACAGAAGAAAAAGCAGAAACGGCAGGAAAACATAGCCAAGGCCAAGAGGACCAAGAAAGACTGAGCCTGTGAGGGTAGAATGAGGGCATTAAAAAAAGAGGAGCAACAGCCCCGCTCACAGCCCTCCTTATTCCAAATAATGACACAGTGCCCTTCCTTGTCCCAGCCCTACTGTCAGCACAGGGCCACTATGCCTCATGTCCGAGGTTGGAGGAGGGACACTGGCCCCACAGGCCTAACAGTGCTGAGACGGACAGTACTGCCTGGAGGAGGCTCGTCCCAGTGGGACTTTGGTCAGCAAGAGCACAGTGGTCATCTGTATGATGTTTTTATACAGAGATCTGCTGATGATATTGTGCAGCTGTTGCAACACCTCGCATTCCATTGTTAGCATCCATGTTCTGCTGAAATGACAATTTAATGAGCATACTGGATTTTTTTTTTCCAAGGCACTTGCAAAATATCCAAAATACTACTTTCTAATCAATAAAGTTTTCATGGTTGATATGAAGATCGAATTTTTCTGTGTGGATTTAATATTGGGAAAGAAAAAGTATCACAAGTGTTTTTAATTCAGTGCACATAAAAATTATGTTTTATTGTGTTTGACCACTGAACCGGAGTGCACGTAATTAGGCTTTTATGTACTGACTGTAATGTCAAAGAGGAAAAGAACATCCAAATAAGTCAGAAGAGGGATAATGGAAAATTTCCCAGACGCTGACTATCCCTTACAATACAGGAAGGTCAAACATAAAAGAAAAAATATGTAACAGCTGTAAAAGACCTGCTTGCTGCCAAAGGTGTCATAAAATTTGGACTTGAAGGGAGTGAACCAGTGATGTTTTGGCCAGGTTTTATTTCTCTGCAGACAATCATATTGTTTTTTATATAATGTATGGTCATCTATTTACTTAGATTTGTGCTAATGATAGACCTTTCAGCTGTTAAATCTTCCTACACTGACTGTGACTGAAAGAATGAAATATTCAGAAGTCCAGTGGGATAGATACTCTTTATAGGAAGAAGTTTAAGCACATGATTCTATATACAGACAGGTACACAGACACATTTCTGCATACTCCTTTTCCCTTTCCTCTCAATTTTTATTCAAACTTGAGTTCAATGTACTGTCATCATACTTTAGAAATCATCCTGAGTGGGGAGACATGTTTGATACTGCAGGATAACAGTTTATGCTGCTCTTTAGCAAAGATCTAACCCTGCTGAACTCCTCAAGTAGAAGAACTTCTTACAGGGGATAAATATGCTGTAACATTATTCATTCTTTTGACTTGGGATTAACAAGCAGCAGACACCACCATCCATGATAAACTGAAATATTTTCACAGTTTTTCTTGTTACTGCAGTTTCATGGCACCATCTTAGCTGATTTCAGAGTTCAAGTAAGAGTTAACATTCCCAAAGGGATAAACATGCTTTTCCATGTGCTCCCTCCAGTTATTTTTTATCTTTACAATGTCAAAAATGTTCTCTGAGGGAGTTTTTTTGGTCATAGCCGAATATTAAGTCCGTTCTGATCAGCTTGAATTTAAAACATTCAATATTTATCTCTGTTTTCTTAAACTGACAAGGAGTTAATTTTAATGTAATCAAGGGATGCACACTGTATCAGAAATTACTATAGATTGCATTTACAGTTGGTGTGCCCAATGCTTACTGGAGGTACAGCCATTTCAGCATTTCTTTGCTTTATCAACAGACCTTTCAGCTTCAAGATGAGTGATGGTTATTGTCTTGTGTATATAAAATACCCACAAAGGGACTGGAAAAATTGAACCCCTCTTATGGCGTAACTCAGGCCAATAAAACAGCCTTGAAATAAATATTTTCTCTGTTGTTGACTTGGATTGCATTACCATGAAAGGTGCTTCTAACATTATATTACCAAGTGCCAACGAAAAGTGAATATCAGTTTCACAGAGGTAGTATTTATTGCAAGGCTTTTCTATTAGATTGCATTACACTGAACTGTGTTCTCAGTGTTCAGTATGTGGATGTCTCAGTCTATTTCTTGGGATCTGGCATCCAGGAGCCAGGCTGGAACGTATTCGCGGTGCTGCTGGGGTCTTTGCTGATCTCCTGCTTGCCAAAGCTGGTGCTGGCTGCATGGCCCTTGACCAAAGTGCTTGTAGGAGTCGCTACGAGACCTTCCTCATACTCCTTGGCCTGTAGGGCCAGATCTCTCTCCTCCACCTCCTTGGCCTTTATTTTGATCTCCTTCCTGTAATCTTCATTCTTAAGCAGCTCCTAAAAAATACACAGGTGGACAAATATTCATGCTAAGGGTTTCAACGGTATTCACCAAGTTCATTTAAAGTTTATTTTAATACCACATAGACTGTTATTCAATACCTTCTTCATAGTTATACCAGTGAAAGAGTGATGCAAAACTGGGAGGAGAATGGCCCAAAAGTATTAAATAAGTAAATTAATTTATTGAAAACATTTGTGTCAGTACTTTCCAGTTATATTTAACAATCCTGAGTGATTAAATAAATCAACGTGACCTGGACCAGATAATAGGAAGAAGACTGATGGGTGGATTAAGCAATTAAAATGGAGTCTTTGTTATAGTCAGAACTTGGTCATTATGAGATGATTGAATTCTTACTGAATGCGGTCAGCAGTGTTTTCTACATGTTTGATGGTGCTGAAAAAAACTCCACAAAAAGGATTCAACAGCCCTCTGCACATGCTTTCCACTATCATATCAATCCCACTTGTAGTTTATAGATGTGTAAGGTTTCTAAAGCTTTCTAAATCTTCCAAGGCCTTTATTTAGAAAACCATATTCTTTGCAGATACCCTGAAAAAAATGTTATAATTTCCTCCACACAGATAGACTGGGCCTTAGAGGTGGGTGATATTGAAAAATTTTTTTTTTTCTTTTTTTTAAAAGATTCATGCCTTTATTGATAGAACAGCTGAAGAGTAGACAGGAAACAGGGCGAAGAGAGGGGGGAGTGACATGCAGAAAGGGTCGGAGTCGGAGTCGAACTCGCGACCGCTGCGTGGAGGACTAAGCCTGCCGTACATGGGCTGCGCGCGCTACCAACTGAGCTAATCGGCGGCCCATATTGAAAAATTCTTGACCATGGTATTTTTTTTAATACATTATAACATAGTTAAAAAACTAATCAAACAGGAATTTTATTTTTGGCTAATACAAATATATTAATTAAACATCTGACCGATCACATTTTTCATCTTAATTATTTAAAAATAATAAATACTCAATAAAGCTGCCAAGCTCCTTATTTACATCATTGCCCACAACCGTTTCCAAGATATATTAAGGGCAGATCTGATACAGTAAAAAGTAACAGCAAAGTCTGTGACACTTGACAAATTTATCACTGTATCACTCGACCAGTCCCAGACATCGTCTATCAAGTTGTGTGGCGTTTGTGTGGTGTGTTGTGTTGTGTGAGATGTTGAAATGGCAGTTTCCTATAGATCTATATATGAAATTAGAGTTCAAAACTTGAAATGTCCTGCAAAACTGAATCAGTTGCCTCTGTCTTTCTCTTGCAGCAAGGCACAAAAAGTCAACTGCTCACTGGTCAAAAGCAGAAGAGACAAAAAGTTGCACTGGGCAGCTTCCAGGAACAAATGTGTTTCCGCTGAGAATGAAGAAGGGCGTTTACTAGAAAAAGAACAAGTGTGTCCAGTTATGAGTAAACCTATACTGGTCCAATAAACCCTGGTAAAAAATGTAGTACTTGGAACGGGTTGGTAAACTAACATGACAGGAGGCATTTGTAATATGAACAACCATTCCACCAGTGGAATAGTTACCCACTTAAGCCACAGCTAGTGTGTCCAGTGATGTGAGCCCCTCCCTAGCATGGGAGACCAAAAAAGAAGGGAGGACTGGGCATAGTGCTGTTGTGTGTTGGCAGAACTTAAGGACTGGAAAAGAGAGGGGAGAGTCGCGGCCAAAAAGCCTTGGTTTTTTGAGGGGGGGGGGTCGGTGGGGAGGCAAACATACTGAGCTGCTTTTCCAGCCTGTTAATGACAGGATTTAATCCAATCAATTTATGTCGGCTTGGACCGGGAAGAGAGGGAGCGTGACAAGGGGTAGGGTAATGTGCTGGGAGTGAAGCCTTGGCCACATCAACACTGTCCAGCTGTCGATGGCAGCTATTGGGCATACGCAAGGCAGAAAATTGGAAGAGAATGTTCTGGCAATAGAGGCAGGGGATGGCAGTGGCCACTGGCAGGGAGAGAGGACAGAGAGATAGAAAGAGTGCCTGGGTATTGGCCTTCCAAGGGATTTCCTATAGACCCACATTTTGCTGGCCAAAAAATTTCCAGCATTCTCACATTTAAAGAGCAATAAACCCAGTGAGAGGTACACGAGGGGAAAAACTGCACTCCTTCACCATTCCCATCTTGGAGACTGCCAGAAATAAAACACAAAAAGCCGAGATGCAGGCTTTTGCTGGAAAAAAGGAAAGTAAACTAGGACATGGTGTCAGTGAGCCCCTTGTTCAGAGGCTGTCTTTGCTCTCCGTCTCGCCATCAATGCACTTCAGCTGCTGTTTATTTTAACACCTGTCCCCCAAAGTTCCTGGATTCACTTCGAAACTGTAAGATAAAACAAATCAAAGCCTTTCCTCTCCATCTTTGCTTCCCTTGTAACCAGTCCCCAAGAGTCCAACCATCAGCACAGCGGGGAGGCAAGAGAGGGGGGGGGGGAGAGACATACCTCGATGGAGGGGGGCTCCTTCCGTCTGCCTCGGATCCAAGCTGGAGGAGTAGAGGAGAGGAGGAAAAAACAGAGGAGTGAGAACACCCACACAAACATACGCTGCACAAACAAAACCTGCAGTCATATTTACAGGCTGCAGTTATGGCATCATTGGCTTTGAGGGTACTACGGTGGCTCAGCGCAACTACTGAGCAACCGAGCAAGTTCGGAGAAATGTGTCCAAGGTTTTTTGTTTTGTTTCGCTTATCTTCGCTAACTACAGGGAAACATGTAGCATGGTAACACATCCAAGTTACACATATGATTAGTCAAAACACTGTTACTGCTTTAGTCTAGGCAGAGCAGGGCCACTGAGCGCCGTGTCTCAGAAGAGAAAGTGTGGATCTGCTCTGATCTTTGAATTTGAAAGTACACACTCTGTCATTCTCCATCAGTACCTCTGTCCTTCTTTCTCCTCCTGAGAAGAACTGTGACTGTCTGTCATCTCTCTCTCTCTCTCTCTTTTTTTTTTTTTTCTTTTTAAGAAGCTCTATTTTGGCTGAGCTGGCTGCACAGCAGAGCAGGTTAAAGGGAGCCAGAGAGAGGGAGAGAGAGATTTTCTAACTCTTCCTCCAGCTAGCGTAGGGATTCTGGGCCTCTTTTATCCCTTTCTTATTTGCATCCTGATGAAAATGCATGAGGGATGGGGCGAAGCAGGATGAGGGGTTTAAGGTGGATAAAGCCAGTCTGAGACACAGGGAACAGTTTGTATCCAGTTGTAAGAAATTTGAAACACTATTTTATGGTACGGTTGTATAACACCAGCAGAAGGCGTCTTTGATAAACTCATGAATACGCTTTTCCCAACCCCCATCTCACAGTATGATAAAAAAAGAAAGAAAGAAAATCAATGGATTAGCCTAGGCCTCAATAGATGCTGCCATGAATTTGTTATTCCATTTTATTTGTGCAGCACTTTGTGTACTCTGCTGGGTAGCTCATTTGTTAACACTGTCATTTATCCATGTTGGTGATAGTGAAGGTATGTAACAGTGATGCTGCAGTCCAGACCTACCTTCCCACTCCATCGGTATGCTGCCCTCCATGTATTCATGTGCTGCAGGATTGGCTGCCTCAACTATCCGCTTGGCACGGAGAAGTCTTCCTAGGAAACCACAAAAAAAAAAAAGACAGCAGGAGGGAGCATGAGTGAGATGGAGATGCTCAACAATGATGCATACAAAACGCAAACAAACACAAAGAAGCGCAGACACAATGCTCTCCGTCTCCTTGCACAGACACACAGATACAGACAGAAGCAATGACACACAAATACACAGAGGGATGACAGCACTGTGACAGGCCATGGATGATTACCTCGTGGCCCTCGGGCCCTTCTCCTCAGATCTCGCTGAGTGGCTCCAAATCTGGGCTAAGTCTTTATGCAAATCAACCTCCCTTTAACCCAACCAACCACAGCCCCCCTCACTGACAACTTCTTCCAATCACAGCGCTCTGGCTAACAATGCCCTCCAAAATCAACATCAAGCCGAGCAGGAGACAAAAGAGGTCAGATATCACAGAGAACAGGAGAGGCACGAGCTGCGTGGAATATTAAGCACTCTCTTCCCTATCTGTATACAGCACGACGCTCGCTAGCAGCAAGGCCACCGCCAATTATTTTGGTCGAATCTGCTGATTAGACAAGTTTGGCTGGCACACAATGACATGGAGACGTGGGTTGGAGGGGTGGGGGGTGGGGGGTGGGGGCAATGGAGTGAGATAGAAACAGAATAAGAGAGGACGAGAGAATTAAATAGGAGCCAGTTGTGGTTGTGTCTTTGTGTGGTGCTGCAGAGCTTCAAACAGTGTTCACTAATAGCAAGTGCTGTGTTTCCATAGTTTCTCCTCGCAGGTAGCCGGATGTCCATCCATCGCTTGCATCCCTCTGAGAAATGATGAGGCAAGGAAGGAGGAGGTAGAAGAAGGAGGGGAGGGAGAGAGAGAGTGAGAGAGAGAGTAAGAGAGAGAGAGAGAGAGAGAGATTGAGAGAGAGAGAGTGATGATGCATGGCAAACATGGCTAGGAGGAGAGAAATGGATGGGCAAGGAAAACAACACGCTCCAAAACACAGACAATCTGTCAGGATTCCATCACCGTTTCTCCGCAGCTGACTGGACATGGACAAATGGAGGCAAGCACCTCAATGCGCACCACAGACTGATGGCCTTAATGTTTACTTCAGCCATAACAGATAGCTATGGCACAGGGATGGATGAATGATGGCACTCAAAAGTGGCTAAGTGTGTATACAGGAGGCTGTGCCTGTACTTTCTCAATAAAAGTTTATCCGCTCAGTTTTAAACAAATCCCAAAGAAGACCGAAAAAAAAAAAAAATCATGCACGTGTTGTTCTGTAATTATGCCTTATGAGGATGATTCTTTTCCATACTTTATACAGCCTATATAGTAATCAGGTCAGCTAATTAGGCTAGTATTGCTTTAGTTCTGCTTTGGTTCCCACTAGATTGTCACTATAGGGCCTCACAGGCTCCAGCTCTGCAGCTTTAGTTTTCTCTCATCCAGGTCTGACAAAAAAAAACAAAAAACCCTGCATTTCTCCCACCGTGTCTGCAAAGCCGGTCCAGCAATGTGTAAAACATATTCTATGATCTTCACATTTGTTTACATGTAAGCCTTAAAATGTCTTCAGAGAAACAGTTTCCTAGAAAACCCCCACGATAGCCTTATGAAAACAACTGCCAGCAAACAAATGGCTCTCTAGGCAATACTAAAAAAAAAAAGAAGAAAAATTTAACAGGTATGCTAATTATAAACAGATCGTATCCACATTTGCATTGGGTGTAGGTGGCTGCAGACTGAAATGGTACAATTATAATACACTCCCCAAAAGCAATGTGCTTAGCTACAACTAATGCCTAATAAGCATAAAGAGAGGCACCCACTTTTCTCTGTCTCTATCTCTCTCCGCTAGGATGCATCTCCCCCTCTTTTCTCTGTCACACACCAACATGGCTCTCCTCTTGTCTTGTTGCTTTTGCAGCATGACTAAACCCCTTCCACCACGGCTCTTATCCTTGGATTTGAATAACAAATACAGTATGTACATATATTTATGACACACGGTTGATCCTCCCACCACATACACACTGGGAGGAGGCTTGTCAGTCTGATTGGGGGGGTGAATCTCTCTCTCTCTCTCTTGGTAATCTACAATCTGGGACAACAGCGGTAGAACACACACAGGCCAAGGCTGTATGCCATTCTGAGACGAAAGTTATAAAAGAAACGCACCACTTCTGTTAAACTATCTAATTATCTCGCAGGAGCTGAATCAGCTGATATGAGAACTACCGCAAATGAGATTAAAAATGTAACAGCAACAGATTTACATGAGAATATTTGGTTTGTTAAAGAATGTAATCGCTGTGTATAGCCCTGCTCTTCAGGTAATCTAGCTTAACAGAAGTGGCAGGCCTGTCAGCATAGTGCAATGCAAGCATGGTGATTTCTCGACATAAGGGACTGTCATTATTGTCATAATTAACTAATCTTTATCTTTCTTCCTAACCTTTTTTTTTAGATTTCCAATCAAACCTACGACAACACAAAACCTGTATGAAGAAAAGCACCGACATCCCAGCACCTATATATTCTTTCTTAAACAAAAATGAACAATTAGACCATCAGGGATAGGCTGAGTTGAAAGAAATGTCTTAAAATTGCTTGCTTTGTGTGATCAACATTCAAGTTTCGGCTTTTATAGCTGTGTAAAATAGAGAAGGGTAATAATTTATGATTTATCATATTTAAAAGATATAAGAAGTGAATGTTACAGCTGTTCATATAACAAAACAAAGCAGAATGCAAACACAAAAGGAGCATTTTAAAAGAAGATGTTGCCTTTTTTCTTAAAGCATCAGGTTTTCTATGAGATGCCATGAAAGGGAGCAGTACAGTCTTCCCATTATGAAGACCTAACCACTAAATGTTTTCTAGTTAGGTCAGTAAAGATCAGCTTATCAGATTATCAATAAAGTCACTCTGATGATCAATGGAATTTTTATGTTTGCTCTGTACAGTGGTATTCTTTACGATTACCGACAGTAATAGTTGTCAAAGTGGGTGTAAGTTATCTTACTGCTTCACAGTTCAGACCTAACAGAGAGAGAGAGAGAGAGAGAGAGAGAGAGAGAGAGAGAGAGAGAGAGAGAGGATGTATGAAAGGTGTTAGGAGCTCTCGATCTCAGAGGGGCCCTTGTGACAGGTCTGCCTTCTCATAACTCACTAGGGGAAACCAACTTACCAGTCAAATCAAATACACACACACACACACACACACACACACACACACACACACACACACACACACACACTGGCTAGAGAGCAGGCAGATTAACCTGAGGGACAGGAGCGAGGACGCTGCCTCTTACCGTGAAGGACAAACGCAGCACTGCGTTGAAGAGGGGGAGGGGCCAGCGGCAGGAGGAATGAAATCCCACCCCATAAATATTCATGAGCCATCTCACCTGTCTGAGCGCGACTCATCTGTGAGCCTAGCTGTGGAACCAGAGGGGGGAGGGGAGAGGAAAGGGGAGGAAGGGAGGAGAAAGAGAGGTAGGATGGGTGAGGGGTTGCCGTGGCAGCCGGATTGGGAGCCAATCAAACAGCAGGTAAGCCTATCCTTCCTGTTCGTTAGAATAAGACGTGATGCGCTCCGAGGGCTGCTCTTTGAACCCCGAACACACCTCGCTAAACCCCATCACCTGCTTCAACACACACACACACACACACACACACACACACACACACACACAAACCCCCAACTTCACACATCAGCTCCCAGGTGAGTACTGCTGGGGGCGACCTGAGAGGTTTTTCACCTCCACAATGTCATTCAGGGTGTCTTGGGCTGTCTCTCTCACGCTGTGCACTCCGTCTCTGATTACAGACGCAAGATGTCAGGGGAACACGACCAGTTACATCCGGGTACAGAGAGCCCTAGAAACTCGGATAAGGCAGACAGAATGAGCTCTCTGCATCCGACTCCAACTAGTGGACCCACATCTGACACTCACTTATCACTAACACTGAAGTCTATCATGAAAAACAATGCGTTTGCTCATCTTTGAACTGACCGCATCACTTGCATCAGCATCCAACTCCAGCTCACACTACAGCAGAGAGAGCAGCTTTCTTAGGTGCCGTGGCAGTGTGAGGTAAAGCAGTGACTTTAGGGCCTGAAGCTGTGACGAAACAAAAAGCCGCCTCAGCTCGGGCTGAACCGGGTTTATCTCTCTCCAGCTGAGCTGTGAGCTTGGGAGCGATGGGGGACCAGTATGTGCATGGTAATGGACAGCTTTATGAAGATGGACTGATCCGATAAGCATCAGTGATACAAGGACAGCCGGGTACCAATAGTGACACCTCTCGCCTTCTCTCTCTCTCTCTCTCTCTCT
>JAQNCA010000027.1:12951439-12963575 GCA_029783725.1 Acanthurus tractus
ATAAGCATCAGTGATACAAGGACAGCCGGGTACCAATAGTGACACCTCTCGCCTTCTCTCTCTCTCTCTCTCTCTCTCTCTCTCTATTACTCCAATCTCTTTCTCTGAAAAAAAAAATGGAGGGGATGTGTGAGGCCCGTAACCATGGTTACCCATTAGCCCTGAGCCTGGTGACGCGGGATGAGGTTTAGAGGGAAAAGGCCAGCCGTTGCTTTGCATCAGTCCTAGTGAGAGGAGGAGCTTAGGTCTAAAGTAGACATGCTGCTGCTGCAACTGTTCATTTTTTTGTTTTTTTGTTTTTCTTATCTTTGTTTAGCCCTTATTCAGTTCATCCCCATTGCTGTGGATCATGCCGAGACTTGAGCGACTAACAGTAGAACGGAGGAGAATAATTCGGATAAAAGTAATATATGCTGAGAAGAATACTCTGATTTCCCATGAGGGCTACTTTTAACCAAACAGGGTTGTACTTGAAGGTGAAAAGGATACTTCAGCCAATTCCACTTAAGACCACCCATCTTCTAGAAGTCTCTTCCCTGCCTGGTGTTAAAGAAAAGGATCGTGGCGAGCCAGGAAGTCAGCGTCCTTTGTAAGGCTGTGCAGCCGTGTGGACACCCCTCCTTCCTCCCCAGCTTCTCTGAAGCCCCATGCGTGTGATGTCCATACACCGAGCTGTCCACCCCTTTCTATTCACCTCCATCACTTTCATCAAACCCCCTTCCTTTCCCTCCCATTGCACCCTCGGTCCCCCCACTCTCTCTCTCCATTAACCTACCTCCACCTTCTATCTCTCCCCCTCTATCTGTCTGCCTGTTCCACCCACTCATTTCACCCTCTTTCTGTCAGAAACCCTCCTTTCACTTTCACTCTCTCCATTCTTCCCCCACTCTATAATTTCACCCCATATGTCAGCATCCCCCTTGTTCTTTGTCACTCACTTTCTATACCCCACCTTCTTTTCCACCCTCTGCGATTCTCCCTCGGCCTTATCTTTCCTCCCTTACTCCTAGCCTTATTTCTCTCTGCCTGTCTGCTTTATTAAAATATTCTGAATTGAATAAGCAGCGGCAGGCTCCGGGAAATGTCTGCTCGCGTGTCCGCCTGTCTGTCAGTCTTTCCGGCTGAGTTTCTGACAGACAGAAAGCCCCCAGGTGTCAAAACATCTCGCCGGCCATCTGACCAGAGAGAGATATGAATGCATCGGACAGTGAATCACATCTGGGCCGCATAGAAAAAATGAATTTGATTAATCATCAACTGTCTACAATTGCACGCCAAAAAGCGAATCTGTTTGCGGGAGGTACAAATACATGCATATAAGATCTGTAGGTTGTGAGACTGATCTACTGCATATATTCAGCATTTGAGAGACCTAAAGCATGCTTTAACTACTGATACTGGAGCTAGGCCCATTTGCAATGTTTTACCAAAAGAAAGAAATGTGCCTGTCTCTCATTTTCAGCATCTATCTTTTCAAATGCCTTTTTAATGAAGTAGTTAAGCCACTCCATGATGTTCCACCACACACACATACAAACAAACACACACTTGGCAACCAGTATACAGCAGGATAAGTTAAACCCACTTGGTTTTCCTATAACGATTAAACAACCTTCATTCAGACCCCACGCATTGCAAAGCCACGAATCAATTAACATGATTTACTGTAGCAGCTCTGGACATAGCCCTTCAATGGTAAACACTGACTTAGTGTCCTACTGTAGGATAGACCCTCCTTCATCACACCCTGGGGATGACTTGTGGCAGAATAAACAGCCATTTGGACCCTCGTCTCTCTCCGCTGTGACTCTTTCCATGGAAATATGCAGCTTGAATCAACGCTCTGATGACACACAGCCATCTGTTGTTGTATTAAGTGTTTTTGGGCATGAAGTGGAGAGAAAACACACACTTGCAGAATTTTTTCTTTTTCATTTTTTAAAATACAAAGCAGATACAAATGCTCTCTCACACACACACACACACACTCACACACACTGGGTACAGTTGCCATGCCACAACAAACACATATGCACGCACTAGTACAACAACAACAACACACACACCTCCTCCCTCAGTCTCCAGAGTCACCCATCCTGAAATAGCAGAACTGAGGCCTTTTCAGTTTTTCACTTCATAGAACAGAGCTGAGGAATCAAATAAATAATAGACAAAGAGAGAGGGATAGTGATAGGACGACAAGTCAATGCATCTTTTCCTCGCAACAGAGTGGCACACCTCTGAAGAACCTCTGAATCCTTTCCATTCTCCACACAGTAGAGAGGACCGATAGATTAAAACTGCATGGCACACACTGCTAAAATGAATAGCGCTAAAAATACATCCTTTTCACTGAGACATGAAAGGAAACTGCCTTTCCCCTGTCCAGTATTGAGCAGCCATTGATTCCAAGACAAAGGCTACACCTCCTCAAAGAGGTAAGAAAAATAGCAATCATACAGGCAATTATTTTCAAATGTGCCTGCAGCGGCCGATAATGTCAGCGCGCCTCTCTTCCTAAATAAAGGGAGGGAAAGCAGGCGTCAAAGCTGCAGGCCCACTGCTGAAGACGAATGAGCCCATCCGCAGAATGCTTTGCTTTCATCTGGGCAGCATGACATGGCGCCCCATGCAGTGTGAGGCAGAGCTGGGCCTGGGGGACAGACGCATACAGAAAGAGAGAAGAATATAGATTCTCTATTGAGCTCTATGGAGCCAACACCAAGGCAAAGACCTTCTAAAGACCAGTGGCCAGATTGCCAGTGGCTTTTCTCTTGTAACCCTGCTACAGACAACAATCACTGAGGCTCTACAGCCTAAAGCACAGTTCTCTCTATGGGGCAGCAGCACACAGCACACTCTTTGGCTGGACCTTTTCTAAAGACAGAGACAGAGGCAGACATTCTCCTTCTCTAGGGCGTGTACTTCAAACTCAGGCCTTTTCATTTTCATGTGCACCAGCATCTGAGGAGAGGGGGGATAGAAAGCTCTGCTGGGTCTAGCCCTCCACACTGCTGAACTACTCCAACGATGTGAATAGAAATCTTCACTGGATGAGCTTCAAAGGAAGAAAATCAAGAAGCAGCGATGAAGGGGAGGGCCAAGGGAAGGAAGGACTAACTGGAGGCAAATAAAGAGGTCAACCTAAAGAGAAATCTAGGTAGTCGTTGAGACCAGATAGGACAGATTCACATGAAAGGAGAAGTTACTTCCTTTTATTTTTCTTTCTCAGCAGCCATTAGCGTCCTCATACACAGCCTGCTACATGCAGAATTTCTTACGCCCCAGTTTTCTAGAGTTAACAGATAGAAAGAGGTAGAAAATGGGAGCAGCAAAGCATAGATAAAGGTAGAGAGGGATTGACTGAACACTAGGGATGGACAAATGAATACAAGAAGTAGCCAGGATTGAGAGGGAGAGAAAGAGAGAGAGAGAGAGAGAGAGAGGAGGGAGGGAGGGAGAAAGACGGAGAGAGGAAGAGGAGAGAGACTCTTCACCTACTTCAACCACTACTCATGTGCTGCAGTGAAAAGCCCTGCGGTCCATGCCTTAAGGCCCTGAGCCCACGCTTGGCCTATCAGTTTAAGATCAAAAAGAGCTCGCTTTAGCAAGACATATGGACTGAATAATGCATCTGCTTTATTTCCACAAGGCTGGACGGGGTGAGTGGCAGAAAAAAAAAAGAGGCAAATGTGCAGACCATGTATTTCTATTTGTTTATTATGAATGTATATATTTACATTATAGGGTCTTTACATATATACATATTCTGTATATGTATATGTGACTGTCGGGCTTTTGAGAGTGTGTTTGTTCGGAACCAGTTTTTCTACAGGCCAAATAGCTGCTCGACAGTGTCATACAGTCATTGTGATTGGACAGTGAGTACGGTAGCCTGTAGCGTGCTAGAAAATGGGCTTCTGTGATGTCTCATTTGAATAGTCTGACAGCCAGGGGTGGAGGAGCAGCCTTGTAATGAATTATAAATACGAGGTGGGCGTAAGTTTCCCCGCAAACTGTTGAGAAAAGGTGAGGCACAAAGTCAAGTTCAGTCAAAGAGAAACCAGGCTTTCAGCCTAGCAGAGGTTGATTCCTTTCCAACAGCTTGGTTTTATCTTTTGAAAAAGTAAGGCTGAATGTATGCACTGTATGATATCTATTTAGCCTATGCTAGTAGTAGAAAAACTTCATCTTAGTTGTTTAATGTGTAAGCAACATATTGGGACAAGCACAAGCATGTGGGTGGGAAACAGTCATTCTTAGATTACTGCTGTGTAGTACAGTTTTCAGATTAGACATATACAGTTCCTGTAACGTGAGAGATCTCTGCTCAGGCGTAATACTTTTGGAACTATCATGAGGAATAAGCCCTTGTTTCTAATACGTCCTTTGCTGGCTTAACCAGCAGTATCATGTCTGGAGCAGGCAAAGGTTGTGCTCTTGGACCTATGACCCCTGACCTGCAGCCAATAGTCTCAGTAGGACCCCTGCTGCTGATGATTAATGGTGGCAAAGGGAAGGGAGACTGGGATGTCCAGACTGGATTCAGCTAATTAGTTAACCAAGGAAAGACAGGATGTACACACACTTAGCACATCACTATGGGTCCTAAAAAACAAGATTACAATGCAGGTTTGGAGTTGACACATAGTAACTAAAAAATTCCTTCATTTGTATTTGTTGTTTTCTGGTAAAAGCCTCAGTCAGCAAAGCCATTATCTCCTTGAAATCACCTCACAAGGAACATGTACATTTGTTTTCTCAAATTAAAGAACACTTAGTGGTAGAGTGCCACCAAACCTCATTTCTCTTTGCTAAGATAACTCACTCTAATAGCTTCAACCTCCTTCAGTTCTAGACACACTTCTTTAAGACACTATAGAGACAGACAGGACGAGGAGAAGGACTCGCAGTTAGCCCGGGCAATGAGTCTGTAGGCAAGCGAGCAAGTCCTTGGCCTTCTTACAGCCAGGGACGGTGTGAAGGACACCAATGGCATCACACCATGGATTAGCCTGATGACACAGTTCTGCTGTTTGGCTTGGGCATTACATACTGTAGCACTGCCATAACTCAGTGGGGATATATGACCTCCTTCTAAATCCTCATCACGGACAAGTAATCATTTCATCTGCACCAGTGGAGGAGTCTTTCCTCTATGAAGGCCAAAGAAAGTGGAACTGCCATTAATTTGTCCTCCAGACTTAATAAAACCCTTACTGCAGTGAGCTGCATTAAACACAGAGTAAATATCATATCATAAATACTTCACAATGCATATTGTCTTTGGGGCGGTAGCTCCATCTAGTGGTAAGCATTTATTACTACAACGGTGAAAAGGGTAAAGTTTATGTCATATGCATAGTAACTTGTTTTAGGACGAGATGGAACACATATAACAAAACATACAGTCTAACAATACGTATTTCTCGAGGATGGTATCTGCTGCTAGCTATGCAACACAATCCAATTCCGTCATGGTTACAGAAAACAGTCTGTATAGGCAGAGAAGTTTTATGGACAAAAGAATGGCAAACTAGGTCAAATCGCTGCTTTATAGAGCTATACCGATTGGTCTTAAGGGATCAAGATTGTTAACGAATCCACTGTGGATAAATTGAGACCAACAAGGCCTAACTTACCTGTCCACGTCTTTTGTTCTGGGATAAAGTAATATTTATTCCCAAAATGATCTGTCCCGACGTGATGGCGTATTAAGCCAAATGTACGCCTTAAAACGCTAGCAATCTTGTCCATCATTGCAGGATAACTCCAAAGTTTTGGATCATGTTATGCGTCCTTCGTTATCTGTCTGTCCTCTCATTGGGTTGTTTATGCAAGTGTTCGTGGGCTGAGAGGATAATCAATAAACTGTCTTACGATTGGACGCTTTTACTGAACCAGCCAATCAGCGCACTCGTCATAGAATACACATGACGTTTCATGATGGCGGACCTTTGTGTTGAACTCATTGTCAAACTGCTGCGAAGCTAGTTAAATATTGTATAAAATGAACAACAATTTATGAAAGCACATCGTAATAATAAGGTTTAAACTGCGTATCAAACTATTACAGCGCTTTGCGCATAGCATCATGCCTTGTTGGAAGCTCAACGTGGCAGTTTGGAGCTAAAACCTACTTCAGTGAAGATAAAATGCTAGCCTTCTAGCTAGGTTAGCATAGATTAAATGCTAGTCCTGCTCTAATTCTGGTCAGTTTTTCTTCAATTTAAAACAATGTTGGGCTTTCTGACAGCAAGGCAGGCTGGTCTGGATGATCCTCTGCGACTGAGACGTGCAGAGTCAACGAGAAGGTAAGAAAGAGTGCAAATATGACATCATTGAAATAAAATGTGTTTCCGCAACTTTTTTGGTACAGCGACTCTATACATGTTTCTGTTACATGAACATGACAGTCTCATGATAACTTATATTTACTTAAAAAATAATAAAATAGGTGTATGCACACACAAACACCCATGTCTACTTATCTTAAGCCTCCATAGTAATTTTGTCTTGGTTAGGCAGGAGAATAGAAGAGAGGGCAAACGAGGAGGAACAACAAGACGAAAAGAGAAGAGCTCAGTGACTTTTATTGACAATTGGGGGTGTTAAACAACGAAATATCAAATATCCTAATAACACGCTTCTTCACGAAGTCATCCAACGGTGCCTTTTTTTTCTCTTTGTTTTAACAGAGAGATCTCTAGCTGCAGAAAATACACATTTGGGATTTTAAATTGGCTAACTGGACTAACTTAGTTTTCTGATGGTTTCAGTGGTTACATTATTTCTCATGTACCACATACTGTATGTATTTGTTATGTGCTTCCTTTGCTGTCTTTTTCACTGTTAACATATTTTGACGATCTACTTGAGTTGATATGGTTTCATTGAGTTTCAAGTGATACATTGCTTTTCCTCTTTCTGTGACTGGAAAAGGGTCCTCAGTCTGAAGTTGAATCCTGACAGAGATGTGGACAGAATCCATGGAAATGGCATCAACACCATTGACATTGATGCAATAGAGGGCAGATAGTAAGTCCACTTTGTCCTTATTTACTTTTATTGGTTTACAGAATATTAAATTACAACCCATCCTGGAACTGCTGTACCTCTATAAACAAAATATACAGAACAATAACCTATCCTTGGCAAAATTGTGATAAGAGCAAAATGCATTAGAATTAAGAGACATTTAGTTTCTGGCCTCACAAAACCTAAGATATTGTATTTGGAAAACACAAGATCAACAAACTTCCTGTCCACACAATCCACAGACCTTACTGTGATCATTTTTTTTATGGAGGAGTTCTGCCAACCATGTTTTGGTGAAATGTTTCTACAGACTAAGACAGCCTCTCGAAAGTGTCATACACTAATTGTGTTTGGACAGTGAATACAGTAGATGTGATGTCTAATTTGAATAATCTGACACCCAGAGGTGGAGGAGCAGCCTTGTAATGAATAATTAACACAAGGTGGTGTATCTGCTGATAAAAGGTGAAGCACAAAGTCAGAGTCAGTCAGAAAGGAAGAAGTATTGCTATCTATGAACTCTTTCCTCTCTGTTGGTTAGCATGTTGTCTGGCGGAGCAGATGGAGTGATCGTTGTCTATGACCTGGAGAACTTCAGTGGAAAACTACAGTACACCTGCAAGGTAGTCTGCACAGTGGGCAGGTATGAGTTACTCCACTTACTTATTCCATCCAGTAGAGGGCAGCATTGCATCAAGTTCTCACAGTACTGTGTATTTCTAACCATTGTCGCATGCTATGCATGTGGACAGGTAATAAAATTGAAAATAAACCTAAAAAAAGAGTAGAGAAACAAGCTGGCAATGTCTCCATTCTTAGGGCACAAACGGTCACTGATTTGTTTGATGAGTATGAATACTATAAGACTCATATGCTATGGCCTTCATATTCAATGTGTTTTAAATCCAGTTTAATACTTATGGTAGATTTGGGTTGAAGTTTAAGACAACACTCTCCACCACCATCATTAAAACACCACAAAAGGAAATGTGTTTTGGAAAAATGGTGTTCTCTCCCTCCTGTAAGGTTTCACAGACTAGTGGAGTAATTTATGCCAGAATGCACTGAAGCTGTTCAGGGTGCCTGTGGAGGCTTAACACCCTGCAAAGACATTTAATGTGTTTTCCCTTTATTTTGTCACCATCTGTATAAGTGAAGTGACCTAAATCAGAATATTTGTTTCCCCTGTTGGGTTGTTTTTTAATAGTGGCAGGAAAAAAGTGAATCCTACTAAATCCCTCTATCCTTTTACACATGGCTCTGATGTAGATCTTATTTTTAGATTTTGTTTACTGTCACTCTATGAAACATCTGTCATGGAAGCCTCGTGGTGAACATGGCTGCAGGAGATTGTTGCATTAAGGTTGTCAATGTGAAAATGACTTTACTGTTCACAGAATGCAAATACATTTACACCATCTGAATGTGCTTTTACACGACTGTTGTTTTTTCCATTTTAACACAACTCTACCTTAATACATTTTATGACATTCTTTAATTTAGGTCGAGTGGACATGTCCACAAATTCAGTGTGGAGACAGTCCAGTGGTATCCTTATGACACAGGAATGTTTGTCTCCAGTTCTTTTGACAAGACTATGAAAGTCTGGGACACTGAGACACTGAAGGTAAAGAATGAGCCGAAGATATTTTATATTAAATATGATTTTCAGTGAGTTTCCAGGTGATTAGGCAGAACCGTACAAGTTTCCTCTTCTGTGGTATGATGTTGACAAAATTAGGATGACTGATTACAAAAATACTGTTTACCATAAACTTTGTTACAATAGAGCTAAATTAACAAAAAGAACATCCACATGTCCGCAGTAAAGAGGTAACTTGGTGCATATTGGAGATTGTTTATTGGGTAACAAACTGACTTTTGTTTCCTTTGAGCTTCACCGCCCTTTCTCCCTTTTTGCTCTTTTCACTATCTCTTCCTGTCTCTTTCTTATTTTCTGCTTCATGCTTTCTACTTTTCTATGCCACATAGTCCCATATGGCAGGCCCTGAGCTGTGCTAGAGTTACACTGGCACCACAGTTACCTCAAAAGGTCAGGGAAGGGACAGAAAAGAACCTGCCGCCCTTTTATTTGTTTTACTCTGTGTGTCTCTGTGTCCCACACAAACAGACACACTCGCACCACTTAAATTATTTATTGAGATCGTGTATTTCTACATTATTGTGTGCATTGGCTTCGCATTGATGTGCACATAGTGTATTTGTATGTGTGGTATTTTTATGCAAACAGAGGCTCCTCTGTGCGTGTGTGTGCCCATTGGCTGAGTCCATACCGGTGCTTGCATAAACTGACAGATGGGGCACAGAGAGGCCTTTTATATTAGCTCAAGAATTTGCATTGCAACCGCCACTGCTGCACGGGTGACCTGTCCTCTGTTCTGAGCTCTGAGCTGCTGTGCCCTCTTAGCTTATTTTATTTTTAATTCATTTTCCGAACTCCTTCCCTCCACTAAGGTGAATTTATACTGCAGGGAAACTTTAAGGCCATGGTCTTATTTAAGGTCCTTGCTGTATATTATAACAAAAGTAGTTTATGCAGTGTACATACACAAGTACACATAGTAGTAAACATACACGTGGCTAAATTTATACCAAAGCTTACTGACCCTGTCTGTCTCTCACTCTCATGTCCTTACTCTCATTTGTTATTTTTCAGCCTGCTGAAGTCTTTGAGTTTGAGGGAAATGTCTACAGCCACCACCTGTCCCCCATCGCCAGGAAGCACAGTCTCATTGCAGGTACATATGTGGGAATGCAGCCACAGTTCTTGCTGATGTCAGTGGCTCAGTGAAAGCTGTTGGAGTATCCGTTGGCATCAGTATGTGCAAAAAAGCACTGAACTCAAGACAAAAATCTTATCAGTTACCATGTCTGTCACTTTGTGTCTCCAGGCATTGTTCTGTATTTTTCCCCACAGCGCACTGCAGACACGGCTCCATCTTCTTGTCCCAGTTTTTATGCAAGGTTATAGATTGACATCTACCTGGAGGGGACAGATGTGGGCTACCAGCTGGTTACACATACATTCATGTTCAGAGACAGATTTCTGTGGGATGGAAAGAAAACATAGGAATTTAGAAACCATGTCCCCATGTTACCAGGCAGGACCAACAGGTTACTCACGCCTGCTGAGCATGTGCTCATAAATGTGCACACAGCTCCTCTCTGTCACATAGACACATAGTCTCATTGACACGCCCATTTCCAAGCAAAAGACAATCACATTGTCTGTTTTTTTTTGCTTATTGTGTCCTTTTCTCTCAGAGGTGTTACTGATGCTTGTCAAACGAGTTGCAAAAATCCCAGGAGTCCTCTATTTTACCTAGAAAGACACTCTTAAGGGAGTGTTTTGCCTTAAAAAGCACCTGAAGCTCATTAATTCTACATAATTTGGTCCATTTAGATTTTAATGAGGTCCTGATCATCTTCTTGGCCCTGTTAAATTTCTCCACCTTGCAGTCCTCCTATGTATACATGGTGGGTGTGTAAGCTGATGTTTATCATCAGTTTGTATCAGTGAGTTTGTCATTTCACCACACCTTTTCTGAAAACCTGAGACACCAGTTTTTTTATCCTCCTGGAGCACCTCTTTCTCATACATATTTTGAAGCAGATTACATTCACATTCTTTACCATCTCTATTGAAACGGTATGACTGATCAGAATTCTCAACTCCTAAGTCATCCTTTTAAGGCCTTTTCAGACAAATGAATAATAACAACAGCCTTTTAGTCTCTTTCCTCAACTGTTTCTGTGTTTTCAGTTGGCACCAAAAACCCTAAAATCCAGCTGTGTGACCTGAGATCTGGATCACGCATTCATGTTCTTCAGGGTCAGTGCACTAGCCCACAAATGCGAACACTTATTTTTCTTCCTCTTTGTTCTCATACACATACAGTAAACAACAACTTTTCCCCTTTAGGTCACAAAGCAGAGGTCCTGTCTGTTCGGTGGTCACCCAGATATGAGCATATCTTAGCCACTGCCAGGTAGGTACTGTTAACAGCCAGTCTTTCTGTGGAGATTCACTCCCTAAAACATCACCTAGTTTGCCCTCAGAGCCACATCAAAGAATAATGACAGGTTCAGGACAAACCCAACCATGTTGCAGCCCAGCAGTTCTTGTCATATTAGTTCCTGCCCATCTGGCCTCATTACAACCCTGAGTCAAGTATAATGCCACCACATTGCACGCTAACTGTGGCACTCTAGTAGCCCTGTCAGTAAAGCATATGGTAGGTACAGTCTCCACCTGCTTTATGCTACATTAGACATGCTAATTAACCAATAGGGATCAGTATGCCATTGTCCCTGTGGATTGTAAGTGATTTTGAAAACAACTGGCACAGAGAGGCACTCAGAGAAGTGTATGATATTCTATTATGAAGCAGCATGTTAATTCCCAGCAGAGAACTGACCTTTAAAAACAAACACTGGCTTACACACACACACACACACACACACAGGTGCCCTCTGTGAAGATCATCGGTTTCAGCATCATCTGTAACCATAAATCCCTCACACGGATAATCAAACTTATCCATATTATAAGTAGTTTCTAGGACTATATTCTCCTTTAAAAAAACAGCAGAGTTTTGAATTAATTCCCTCATTTTCCTTCCAAGTGCAGACAGCAAAGTGAAAGTCTGGGATGTGCGTCGGGCTTCCGGTAGTCTCCTCACTCTAGACCAGCACAACGGAGACAAGTCTAAAGCCTCCTCTGAGGCAGGTACTGTAACCTCGCCCTTTTGCATTCTTTTGTTTCTGAATTCTTCCTAAAATGCCTGAACTCTTGTTTGTATTCAAGCCTTTATTTAGAGGAAAAAAAATGGTAGTGAAGAGCATTAGGACAAAGGTTATTGTCAGACAGTCCCTGAGGTGTAATCTGCAGGGTAAAAGCTGTCATGTATTTCCCTACCTCAACCATATCAAATCTACAATATATCTTCAAATTTACAAGTTATAGTTTTACTACACAGACTATAATGATACAATAGGAGCTGGGGTGCATAAATCCCCAACATATCTCTTAGTACAAACTGAAAGAACTGCAAGAGCACACATGGATCTTTAGACT